>JAVQJD010011197.1:0-46432 GCA_036023655.1 Nannoperca australis
CCCCCCCCCCCCCCCCCCCCCCCCCCCCCCCGCCCCCCGCCGCGCCACCTCAGCGTTCACTCGCCGTCAAACAGGAAGTAGTTTATAACTTCACTGTACATTGTCTGGGAGCATCCAAACTTTACACATGGGTGTGTGTCTGTCCGTGGGATGTGTCTGTTAAGTCTGGGGAGGCGTGGGGGGGGGGGGGCTTCCTGTTTCCTCGCCGTCAAACAGGAAATAGTTCATATCTGGCCAGTACATTGTCAGAGAGCTTCCAATCTTCCCACATGCAGGTCTGTGTCTATGTCCGTGCTTCCTGTTTCCTCGCCGTCAAACAGGAAGTAGATTATAACTGGACTGTACATTGTCTGGGAGCATCCAAACTTTGCACATGGGTGTGTGTCTGTCTGCAGGACGTGTGTGTAAGGTCTGGGGAGACGGTGGGGGGGGGCTGGGGGGCTGACTTCCTGTTTTCCTCGCCATGCAACTTCTTGTAACTTCGCAACAAATGATCCGATTCGCTTCAAACTTCTCTAGCTTCATACTTGGACAGCTTTGATGACATCTACGTGACAATATTCGGTCCTAGACGTAGCGCCCCCTGCCGGAAACGAGAAGTAAGCTTTGTGAGACAATCGTTTCAGCTTTGCGAGCCTTCTTGAACGCTTCCGGCAGCGGCTGCCGCGCGCCCGGACCGCCGCCCGCCTCGACGGCAGCACGCCCCGACCTGCGCACGTTGGCGAGGGCCCCTTCAACGCTGCTTGCAGCTTTAATTTTCATTTTGTATCTTCAATTGATTTAATTGATTTTTAAAATGGCAGAAAATATAAAAAAATGGCCATCAGCATTTCCTATTTAACCCTCTTGTGGTGTTCAGGTCAAATCTGACCGATTTACAACTTCATAAAAATAAAAATAATTCTCTGATTGCCTCAAGGCCTTATGATATCCTCCACACTAGGCATGTCAACATATACAACGGCTGATCACCACTTTCATTGAATTTTGAGTGGCCTAATCAATTTTGTAACACCTGTGGTGTTCCCAGTCAAAAATGACCGGCATAGGAAATTAATGGGTAATACTAGATTATGTTCATCCATTACATGGAAAACATCCCCATGCACACCCAGACATCCACACACACACACACACACACACACACACATATCCCCCTTACGTGAACCACACATTTCAGACTGAAGAATCAGGAGTCATTTACGGGAACCTGCCTCTTTCTAGCGCTTATGTGCCCATTCCCCCATATGAACCACACTTTACAGAATAAACAATGTATCATATCTTCTCTACATAAATCTTTATCTGTGCCTTGCTCTCATTTTACTCTGTGACCACAATTTACTGTCAGAGAGGCTCTGGACCGAATTTTTGAATCAGATGAAGAGGAGAGCGAAGTTGAACCGGAGATAGAGGAGGATGTGTCAGAACTGGAAGATTTGATTTTGATCTGGACCTTTATGAGACTGACCAGTCAACAGATGAAGAAGCCCCTGAGGAAGAGGCACCTGGGGAAGAGGCACGAGAAGAAGAGACACTTGAGGTTCCAGTCCAAGGATGGCAACCTGCTCTGGTATTCTACTTCCCAGGACAGAGAAGGTATGCAATATCTTGTCTGGATGATGTCAAGTCCATCTTCCAACTCTTTTTACCAGATTATACCAAATTATACTGGACATGACAAAAGATAAATTTTCAGGGTCTATTCTTTGTTTATTCCCTGCAGTTATTCATGTTCACCACTGGTTTGAGGCATTTGTTTATAGCTTTAAAAGATGTTGAATAGGATTTGGTAATGATTATGTTTGAATTATGTTTTTTGTGTTAATGTAAGGGCAGTTAAACCAGACCGGTCAAATGTGACCGAGAACACCAAAGTAAAGGGGGAAAAACGAACATAATACGAGGGTTAATTAGTATAACATTGTTTCAGTATATCAAAATCAACAAAAATTAAATCAGCACTCTTGTTGAAAATGTGTTAAGTCGTATTGATCAGTGCATGTTTTTTAAACATTAAAAATAAGGAATCAAAACAATAAATCAATTACTATTGTGACAATATGTCACCGTTTAGACAATCACATTTTTCTATGTGGGATTTACCTTTACAAAGTGTAATTTAGAGGTAAACCTGCAATAAGCATGTCTTTTTCAGATTAGTGCATGTGTGTGTGACATATGCTACAACATACACACAAACTCGTCCTGTATTAATGTAAAAATGCATCATTAGCATTGCAGTGATATGCAACAATCCGTCAGTTACAAGCAGTAATCCCAGTGAGCTGCGTCATGCTTTTACTTGAGAGGATTTGGGAGCTTTTGAGTCTGACTCACTATGAAACATCTGAATTTTCTCTGTAGCAGAAAAGGCAGGCAGCTTTTTCATAACCATCAGAAAGGAGAAATGAAAAGCAGATCATCTGAGACTATTGCAGCCTTGATAGTCAAATTCATCCCAGCATACTGAAATCCTGATAATATCAGTCAGAAATGGGCAATCTAGAAAGCAACTATAATGATAGGATGGCCTGGGGAGGACCCATCGAAAGATTCATATTTCATGGTCACTCTCTGCAACCCACTTCGATGTGGGTTTTAAGGTGCTAAAAAAATGATTGCCCAATCCTTTTCTAATAAATCACTGTCCACAGCAGCTATTGTTTTAAAACTGTGTCAAATGAGGTTGAGGTGGGAATGAAGATCTCCAGGATATCTGTTGACAATTATAGAAAACTACTGGGGGGCTTCTCTATTCTAGCACATAGAGAATGAGATCCTACACACTTTGTGCCAAACTCTGAAATACAACATCTATTTTGAATTAACAACCCCCTCAGTGACCTTGTTTCGCAACTTATGAAGAATGCATATGAATTGCAATTACGCTCCATAAATTCCATGGCCCAATGCCTTGAAAATGTGCATAAACTCATAAATACATTCATTAGATATTTGAAAAGTGTCATCAAGTAGACAGAGACAAATGAGTGTTATTAACGGCACAAAGTCTCCCAAATGTTCTGTTGAAAGTTTAGAAGTCACAAATTCTGAAAACTCTTGGATCTGATCACACCTCCAGATATATTTGAGAGCCAACTGCTGACAATAATCTGGTGTGGATGAAATGACATCCTACCCTGAGTGTGGTGTCGACACCAGGCTTTAGATTGCTCAAAGATGGTGATACTGTATATGACAGGAAGATATCACTGCCAGGACAAAAAAAAGAAAAGAAGGATTACAGTACGATAACTCCTGATACATTTGATTGGTCATGACATGGGTTGCATTGAAAAAAAATGCCAATGCAAATAAAATGTACAGTGATTCTCTATAGCAAAGATTAACCAAGATATTATACTTAATATACTTTTTGACACTAGGAGGCTAAAGTTCTCTCTGAACCCTTCAGTGTACTGTATGTACTTGAATATCATTTGCTATTTGGAATATATTGGTGTACATGAGTGAGTGTGTCCTACTGGTAAGAAAAAGTTGGATGTTGGCTGCCATGGTGAAGCAACTGGCAAGTGGGCAAATCAATGAAATGGAGGAAAGCAAAACGTTTAAGAAAAAAATCCATACAAAAATCTTTCCTTGCACACTTGCTGTGTTCATCATCTATGTCTTTAACACCGGAAGTGGATTTTGCCCTACAGGATAAACGCACGGTTTAGAGTAGCATTGCAAAATGACTGGTAGGTGGTGAGCTGTGAACTACAGTGTTTGAGAGAAGGAGATGCACATTTAGCTTTAATATCTGGCATATGAGCTTCCCTGTTGACATTTGATTCAAATGGTTAAGCACATTTGTTTACAGCAAACGTATACATACAATAAGTCAAATCTTTAACAAAGAAATACATTCTTTAACTGCATTTCACAGTTTATATATCAGTGGATCTGATACTTCCACAAAGTATTGTTTCAGCAATATCCAGCAATTTTTCCCCTCTACAACCATTTGCTTCCAATCGCCTGTCCCTCCCAACTTTGCCATCCTTGCTGCACATCCAACAAAGAGTATTGGTCTTCGGATAAAATATGATTGTGAAACTATATCCATTTATATTTCTTGACAGTATCTACTGTAATATCTCCCAAATCAAATAAATGTCACCATTCATCACACAAGTCAATGTCTTCTGATTTGAGAGGTAGAGGAAAACTCAATTCTCTTTGGCTTGACATCCATCTATCAACATAGTACTTTCTAACTGAACTTTAAGGTTAATAATTTTGGTCTATACTATTCTTTGCTATAACTTTTTATGTCTTTGTAGGCCAGGGTCAATATGATGAATATTTCAGAAATTGAAGAGGAAATACAGAGATGTTCATCATTCTGTTTTGCCAGTTTTAGGTGTAAGTGCACTGTTAGACCATATTTAGGGACTGTATAAAAATTAGGGAACATATTTACACACACACATAACACTTATATATATTCAATATTTTAATAGTTAAACCATATTCCGAATTACTCTTTTCATTGTGTCATGATATCTCAAAAAATATAACCACAGCAGTGAGTGAAGGAAAGCAGATGTAATATATTGTTATTGCCATTAATATGAAAACACTCTCAGGTAGGTGAGCACAGCAAAGGAGATGCTCTGTGATGATATTCTGAAGGATTGGTTGTTGGCTGATATGGCATCAACATGAAACATCGTCTTCACAAAACTGTTAAGGAATCCTTTGGTTGGACACCAGCAAAATTGCTGTGAAAATATTGTGTGGTGTTTTTGATCTCTGCCCCAGCGTTCATGTTTCAAATGTGGAAGGCATAAACGATGTTGCATGCAAATGAGGCAGTGCAAGGCAAGGTGATGACAAATTGAGTTTTTGGCATTGACATGAGATTAGACGTCCAAGGACTGTTTTCAGCACAAAGCCACTAAGTTGACAATTTGGTGAAAACTAAATGTATGACCTCACTGTGAAGCAACAACATGTTGATGAATAAATTATAAATTATCCACTCCTTAGACATTTATATCAACAGCTTTAGTTGCATGTATTTTGATGCAAATCTCTGTGCTGTGTGTTTCTAGGTAACATTCAACTAATGTAATGCAATGTCTGTCAGTGTTTTGAATCAGAGTTTCCTTCTAAAGTTTAAGATTTATTCACAAATTGTTTTCTGTCAGAACCAAGGACATGGTATAACAGCTAACCAAGAATTAGGCATCAATTTGATTTAATTTAAGGGACAGAATAGTGCTGAAAAATGCTTGTTTCTTGTTTGTCTTACTTATTCCCATCTAATAATAAGATGGAAATAAGTATGTCATTCATAATGCTTCCTTTTTTAAATCTGAAGATATCTTTTTCATATTGGATTATAGCTGGAGAATACTGTAAAAAATCTGGAGTGCAGTACAGAAAAGCTGAACTTAATTTACAGAGATATGGGACGGGGAAAATCATAAAAGGCTTTTCACACTGTGAAGAGCACATAGAAGCAGATCAGAAACGGCAGTCCCTCAGGAGATGCTGTCATTCTCAGCTGAGGTCACCCAGTATGTTTGTTTTCACCACTGCACTGTTCCCTGAGTAGTTTACCATTTTGAATTAAGTCCTTCAGAGAGAAATGCTGCAAACTCTGTATTGTTTTGTTGTATATGTAGAGATTCAGTATACATGTTACTTGGCTCTATCCACTAAAATATCTTGTTTAGTTAAAGAATAAACACATCACATGGGCCAGTTTGTAATGAAGTAATCAGCTTACCTGAAGAACGGTAGTTTTAGTGATACAAAGCAAGATGCATGGCAAGCACAGAGAGGAGAGGTTGTTTCTGGTTTTAACTGAGGTCATGTGTCATTTGTGATGATATTAAATATCAAAGTCATGCTCAACTGTGTTAGTCTACTAAGAAAAATAAGAGCTTTACTTCTTTGAAAGAGAGAAAAGAAAATATGTCTTTCAGAGATAGGTCTTATTTCTACCACTTGTATTTAAAATATATGTAATTATACACAAAGTTTACACATTCTGCATGTAGTGTTGTCCTCATTTTGAAAGATTTGTTAAAGTGTGAGACAGTTGATCAACCATCTGATCCAGCAAGTAGGTTCATCACATGTTTTTTTTCTCTGTAGTAACATTCCAACAACTTCTGAAGCAAGTATGGAGCCGTAAGCCGCACAGCAAAGCCACATTGACCAATAAGCTGGGGAGGGGTGACAAAAAATACACAACGTGAAGGGACTTTGTGCCACTAAGCCTGTGACTTTCTCTTTAGCAAAATACACTGATACCGCAGAATATGCAGGTTCTAGGAGAGAGTAAGAATATAAACCTGGAAAACAAGGTCAAAAAAATATCTAATACATTTTTATGAATTATTTCATTGTATTATAGTAAAAGCATAATAGTAATGTTTGAAATGCATTATGTCCCAGTATTATGTCACTGATGTTGAATTTAACATTTTGACATTTTTATTCATATCTGACTACTCTCATGCTGCCTCACCAGTCTTCAGTGATTCTAATGCGATTATTGCCGCCTCGTTGGTCCTTTGAGTCGCCAGGGGAATTGCTAGCACAGTGATGCATTGACCTCTCAAATCAGTGCATGGATGTATTTATAATCAAATACACTTTTCAGAGTAGAGAATTACTGGGCGATATGACTGGTGCTGATTTACTGCAGATTTTACCTGTACATTGTGAAACTGCTGTATAATATGCATGAGTAAATACAGATGGCAGTGGGAAATCTTGGAGGCTGTATACCTTTGTGCTGTGGGTATTTGTGTTGCCCAACACTGTTAAAGTTGTACAGACTTCTGCATATATTTATGATTTATTTATTTATTCCCTCTGCTATCCAGCATGCCTTAGCATAGACACGAGGCAGGGAGAGTAGATCAGGGACATTGGATGACTTTGGGTCAGTGACAGACAAAAGAGATTGCTTTTTGACAGTAAATGTATCTGGACTCTAAGACAGGTGAACATGTCAGTGTCACCAACACAGAAGCACAGGATTTGTGCAAAAAAAATAAAGTTCAGTCCATTTTAGCCCTGCACTCAGTTGAGGCACTCCATGGTCCAGTGGGTTTACACAAATTTTACCATATGTATCCTTGTGGAGAGTTCATTTTGGGTTCTTCACCTGCTGTGTACAAACCAAATGAAGCAGAAAGAGCAGCATAAATAGCACTAAAAATAAGGTGAGTCAATGGATTTAGGCACAGCAAGTCATGTCTAAAGCCCCCCAGATAAAAACACAAGTGATATTTTGTTTCGCTTCATGGTAAGATGAGATAAACTCCGCTTTCTCTCATGTTAAACTGAGATGAATTGCTTTCCGTCTCATATTAAATGAAGAGATTGTGTAGCGGCAAAACCATGTCTATTATTACTTATACTTTTGCTCTTATCAGTTTTAGAGCATTAATTATTGTAGAAAGTTTAAAATTGTTGCTGAAGCCACCCAGCCAGCCACCCAATATGACTTTATGTGTAGTACATTTTCCTGACCATTATGTAGCCTAAAATGACTGTATTTCACCACTATAGGGTGGATGCTGCAATCAGTGTACTGCTGTTTTTCCTGTTGTCATGGGCTCAGTCAGAAAAGCCAATGGTGCGGAAAGGTTCTGGGCTGATGAACAAGCACACAGCCCTCTGATTACAGCAACGCTCCCTCTATTCAAGCCTTTGTGACACTCAGAGACACAATTAGTCTTGACGAGCAAAGAGCCCTCTTGTGCCTGCCTTTTACCTGCTCCCATTCCTGTCCTCAAATTCAATTTACAAGCAGCAAATATGATTGCTATGTGGATTCCAGACATAACTGATCCTACTGCTCCTTTGTTGTCTTCTTGTAATTGAGTCACAGATGAGTGACTGTCCTCCCCCCCACATGTAATAAAGATACACATGAGATACTTGGGTACTGTCAGCCTATCCTATCACAACACAACCACACATCTGTGAGGGCAACAGCACGCTGAGTACATTTTTCATCAGCTCTTTTGGCTGCGTACAGTAGGTGGCAGGATGGCAAATTGGTACCAATAGCAGCCAATAGTGCTCTACACACTAACACACACACACACACACACACACACAGTTCATGCATATATCAGCACCATATACATACAACACCACAAACAGTGCACTTAAAATCTGATGTTGTTATCTGATGATGCTCATTTGCTTTTCAAATTAATTTCTCCTGACCCTATCATATGCAAGACATGCAATATGTTCCATAGAGAATATGACTATTTAAAGGGACAATAACCAAAATTCCCCTCTCAAAATATTAAAGTCCTGCCTGAGGTCTGGACAGTTCAACAGTATTTTGCACAAATGCAGAGAAAAATAAGCAAAAGGAAAATGATAGAGCAAATACTATATTAATGAAAAATGAATAAAGCATAAACCAAATGCAAACTTATCTGTCAAGATTATGTCACTTTTCAAATACAGTTTTTCTCCAGTTTTTAATTCATCACTAGCTGGCTGTTTAACCATCACACTGCATCAAATGAATAGCAGGTATTACATGCATCCATGGAAAGTGACTGCAACAACCCTTGTTATAAGTTGAAGTTACTTTTTCAGGGCCTATAATGTATTTTTTATTTGATTTTCAGATACAGGGTTTTGTTGTTTAGTTCAAAAATACAAATAGCACATTTGGCTTTTCAGAAGCATCATACCTCTATACCTGATGAAGAGCCAAGAGTTTTTTTCTAAATGCAATAAAAGTCTTTGGGAAGCAGACATCACTTTTCACCTGGAAAAGTGTGTTTTGCACACTGATTAGTTTTACAAGTTAGCCTGTTGTCCCCTTTCAATATCACCTCACCAGCACCCCACCTCACAGGCTTACCTCACAGAGTGAAAGTGAGTCCCATTCCATTCCTGACTGAGCCAAAGTCCATGCATCAGTATTGCCACTTTATGTAATAAAGCCTTTAACAATAGATGTTGATGTTACCCTCAACCAGAGGTACGCATTACTTGAATTAAACTATGAGAAACACACTGCATTACCTAGTGTAATAGCATACAATAGTGTTACAAGTGTGTCATTTTACATGTGTTGCCACCTTTGCTTGAATGAATGCTGTGCAAATTAATATTTCTTCTCTCTATTTTCCATATAGATTTGTAAATGACCTCCCCAAAATCAGAGTGTGTGCCGCCCAGAGAATGCCTCTGGTCTTTAAGGCCCTACACACCCATGTTACACCCAAAGGTGCTTTATCTTATTTTGCCAGATCAAAATGTGCTCCCCATTCATTTCATTAAACCAAGACAGATTCACTCCCAGACTAAATTGATTCCCTCTTGCTTGCCTAGTGTAGAGTTCAATCTGATTGAACTTTGACACACACATTTATAAGGCTCTCTATTGTACAGCTAACTTGCAGGAAACCAGGAAGGATATATTGATTGTATATATATTTGTTTATTACTGTACAGTAAAATAATACAAGTAGCTGAGATGGGGAGGTAATAATAGACATTAATGATGAAGTTGTATACTAACAGTACAACTTTATGCTTACAGCTGTGCTCTATTTTCTCTCAGTGCCTGCCTTTCGCACAGCATACAAGTACAGTTTGCTTTGGGAAATCTGGTGTGATAGCTACATTAGAACCTTATGGGAGAGTTTTGTTACACCTGTTAGGGCAGGATAGCTTACACATTTAGCATACTTCTACATGGCGTTTGGTATGTCAGATAAATGCTAGCATACATTCATTAAAATTCAACTTGAGCAGAAGTATAATTAGCCACTATAACTGGACATGTGTGGGTGTGCAGGGCCTTTAAGCCATGTTTTGCAGTAAACTACATAGGTTTTGATAAGAGGAATAAATAGTAATGGAGATGAATCACAATTTAAAATCATCATGGTTATTTGTTCTTGTTGCTGTCTTTACATTTATATTATCAAATGGTTTATAGCTTTCATACTTCACACTACTCCGCATATAGTTAAACTCTGTTGTAGCAATGACAAAGCACGGTTGTACTAACACGATTAACATTCCTACTGACATAGAAAAAAACAAATTAGTGTCTACTATATGACATTAAAAGTCAAAATACTGTGTTTCTTACACAAAAGATCTAAGACCCTTTTCTAATTATGGTCAATTATGTAGAGTTAATAAACCATTATGCAGAGCCTCCAGGAAATGGAGGATTTGAGCGTTATCAGTGTTTTAGGGTAATTAGTCTGCTTTTGAGGACTCCGATTTCAGCCCCTCCCTTTCATTCCATTCATCTCCCAGTCTGAGAGTTTGACAGGTTTTGAGGTCACATCCCTCCACCTGAAATGTCCTTCTTGATCAGAATTATTTTAGTGCCTGGTGCCACTTCCTAGCTTTGCATGCAATGTGTTTTCAGGAATACAAGAGAAATGCCAGTGAAATGCACATGGAATCTTAAGTCAAACACCCTATTCCCTCCACGTTCAGAGCAAGGCTGCTCCAAAGCTTTGACACCAAGCCAAGGTCACCACTAAAAAACAACAGAGACTTGTGGATGTGCTGGTATGTCAAGCAAGATTTAGAAGATTGCAAGAGGCAATTACTGTGGGGTCGTGGAGCTCTGTGCACACAGTAAGCCGACACAACCTGATCAGGATTATGATGCCCTAATTTCCATAAATCTCCCATCACCACGGCAGGAGGCAAGAATGACTGATTGTAATCGCAAAGAATGTTCGACGATTAACAAACCTGCCAGGTCAAAGTGCCAATCAAAATGCAGTAACACTGTGGTTTCTCATTACTCTAACTCACAGTCTCCACCAAGTTCGTTGAGATGCAGATGACATTGCATGACAAGTTTGTTTTTTGGTTTTTTTCTTAGTCGTTGCTTTCCTAGCAGTGGGCGCACCTTGTAATGTCTCTCCAAGGACTTGTAGTTCCAACGCAGAACACAGCAGCCCTTCCCCAAATGTCTTTTGACACACAATGGGGCTTGATGAGAACCTGATCAATCTTAATCAGGCGGCATGTCTTTGTGACACTGACAGGTAGTATTAACCTTGCACTGCAGAGGTGATGCTTGTTACAGTGATATGTATGCAGCAGCAGAGGCTTTCCTACCTCTTTCCTTTACATCACAGGAAATGTTATAAAATAATGAATAGTGAATCCAAGATTGGTACTCTGTACTCACAAATATAGGTCCAAGACACTGCAGCACAGTGTTTCTGGGCCAGACAGGCCGATACAAGCCCACTTTTGCACATATTAGTTGTATGAGGCAATCCATTACACAATGAAGTCAGTCCTTTTGCCACTATATTCCTACATGAAAATGTTAGTCCATAGATGAATTTGGTACAGCTGTAATGCATTGGACAAACACTGACTCGGCTGTGTTAATGTTTGCCATCTATTTCATGCCAAACCAAGTCTTCATATTCATCTATTTGTCAACAGAGGAGCAATGTGTGGACAGTTTGGGGGGACATAAATGATGTCATGTATCACTAGGAGACATCTACACCACAGCAATAATTAATCATGATGTTTATGCTGTTCCCTGGTGCTAAAACCATGAGAATCTTTTAAATCCAGTTTTAAATCTATTTTGATTTTTTAATGCTTTGAGCTCAACCCAGATTAGTGACAAGTTAATGTAATGTATGGTGGTTTGTTCTGGGCTTTGTTTTGTAAGTCAGCTGCTGCTTGGTGCTGAAGCTTTATGGGTATACTAGATGCCCATGTTGGTTATCACCACTGGCGTCTGTTTCTGTGCACCTGTCTAAAAGGATATTATCTTGAGTTGAGTCTCTGTGATCCTTACCCAGCAGAGATAATGGGATTGTAGACTGCCATGCATCAAAGAAAAAAGGGCTTGGTCTGCTTTGTTTTTCTGGCTCCTGGTTGTTTGTTGTAATATTTACCTCTTTCTCTACCTCCATCTAATTTTAATAGCTGTATGCTGGTGTTGTAGTATGTCTTCAGTGGAGTGGATAATGAAAAATTAAAGAAATTGATTATTTATAATGGTTGTAATGTTCATTGCACTCTGGAATTAGAGAAGAGGACATATTTTTTGTCATGTTCTGTTCAATAATAAATCTTGAATGATGACAGAGGAAAGAAAACAAGGTTAAGACATATTTAGTGACAAGGAAGCGCTTTGCGCACACAATTAAAGATAATGTCACACATCAGTTCGTCAGGCAAAGCTGTTATTGCAGGACACTTGCATTTTTCACTCAGCCGGCAACATAAAAGATGGAGCTGTGACACAGAATAAGACTTATGGATGTAGATCAGACTAATAAATACTGTCCAGCAGCAGAAAGGAGACGGGTGCATTAGTTTAATTCACTTACAGTACATAATGCTAGAGAGGCTGTCAGTGCCAAAAGCTGTGTCAGTCTGCAGCTTCTGAGACAGTGACTGCACAATAGAACCATTTACTGTACAGACCAATATATTGAATGTCTTGGTGTGTGTCTGTGTTTGGATGAAGCTCAAGCTGTGATCCAGACAAATGAATATGGTACATAAAATAAATCTTTCATATTTTCTTTTCTATTAAGATGTACAGTACCAGTCAATCTATTGGACACACTTTCCCATTCACTTGAATGGAACTGTATAAATTCCCTCACAAAGCACACCACAATAAATCAAAGTTTTACAGGCAATACTTCAATCCTCCCTAACATATGAACAACAATACTTATCTACAACAGCAGAAACTACCCCACAAATGCAATTATTATCATTCAGACCTCCTTCAGCACGTCCCACTTGCTAAAAAACATGCATACCCAACTGAGCATTTCTGAATAAAACAACATTGAAAAAAGTCAACACTTTTTTTTGTTCCAATTGGCTTGTCTTTGCCTCAGCATGTCATAACACCGTGGATCATTTATTTCCCCAAAGATAAAAAAAATGGTGTCAGACACAAAAGAATTGGAACATATGAAAATCAGTTTACTGTGTAAGTAACAAAAAGCTGAGAATAAAAAGATGCCCTTGGTCCTGCATTGTGATTTATGAGGATACTTCAAAGAAAATATCAAGCCAGACTTGAAAGGACAGTAAATTAAGTAGAAAAATACACACACACACACATATATATATATATATATATATATATATATGTATGTATATATATATATATACATATATATGGAATACATTGTGGGGGTTGTGGTCTGGTGAGTGTGAAAAATCCAGCCTGATGTCACCACATTAAGTCACTGGTGCATAATGAAAGGCACTGTCATACTGTAGGACAGACGCCCACGGCAAGGCATCTAAGAGCACACATTCTTGCAAACAAAACATGCACACACTTATTTCCACTGTGTGTTATCACTGTGTTTAAAAATGCATGTTATTTGCCTTGGGTCTGTTTCAAACTGACAAACAGGTATAAAAAACAGTAGAATCAACACTAACCTCAACACACTCAATGATTCTAAGGCAACACAATCTTTTATTTATATATATTTATATATTTATATATATATAGCATAGGCTACAGAACAGGTCCATCTAGAAGGTTAGTGTGGACCTTTGCAGACATGGGAAAATTATGAAATTTGCATCAGGCGGACCCACACGCACTCTAAGGGCCACGCAGATGCAACAACCATGAATCTTCATTCAGTAATTACAGCACAAATGACTAATTTATGCCTACGAATTACAAAAACAGTGTACCCATTACCTGCTAGGCCCCATGCAGTACAATTTACCTACAAGTGCACAATAATTCAATGGGTATTATGTATGCACATCACTCTGGCTGTAGAGTAGTTTATTGTACACTAACTGCTAAAACAGCATACTATAAAGCTTACATGTAGAACATATATTATATTATTAGTATATCAGATGAAACTGGGAAAATGGCTCTGAGCTGTCCCACTATGCTGCATCCCTGGATACTGCTTTTACATATTTTAAATGAAATGACAACATAAAAGGAAAGTATTTATTCTAAGACACAGAGGCGTGGAACACGCCACTAAAACAGCTTAACATTGAATCAACAAAACAGATTGAAAAATTACCATTAGATCCACATTGTGGGTTAAGTGGTAAATATGTTTTCACAACCTTAGTTCAAGGAGAAAAAGCTCATGCAATTCCAGAAATTGTGACAGTGGTATGATTTATTTGTCCATAAAAGACATGCCAGGATGAGGAAGATTACTTCCTGGAAATGACAATGCAGGTTAAAGATGATAGAACCATTTGGCTCGTTTTCACTGTAATTCTTGGCCACATTAGTTGACATATGTCACTGTGGAACAATACGTTCAGGGTGAAAATTGTTTCATGGCTATGGTGGTGTTTGTAGTGTATGCTTACAGCTGCATGTTTTGTTTGTTAAATCCAGTATCATTTGATGTTTTAATATTCTTGCTAGAGTCTTGCAAAGAATGTATACTTTCTAACAAGATGTATGCTCTGATATATCATCTAAAGCAATGGCAATGATGACAAAAGAACAGCACCCGCCAAACAGTTCAGTTCTCATTTCAACATTTACTCAAATCAAAATAGTGTGGTTGGTTCAAACCATATAGATGTAACTACTGACAGCAGAAAAAACAGCCTGAAACCGCTCCGTTATTTCTTACTTGACTAGTCAGCACAAAACTTGACTTTAGTTTCACCTACATGTAAGTATCTGCTTAAGGTGGTTATTCCTAGTGATGTTTGGTTGACTTTCCCAGCCATTAGCCGTTCCACAAAGTTTCTACTGCCTTGTCAGCATGCTTCCCATCCCAATTACAGCTACTGCAGAGGCCCCAGCTATGCACTCTGATTCAGCAATTAATGCTCTGCACCAGTGCTCCAGACAGTGACCCACTATCTACCCCTGCTGCCTCGCCACTGCCACCTCAGGTTTCATGGTCTGTCTGGAGGGGACTTTGGATGCATTTGGAGCAGGACCGGAACAATAGCAAATGTTTTCCAGGGTCAGGTATTACCCACCAGGAAGCATCGCTCCCTCAAAAAGGTGCCAAGTGTTGCAGGTGATGGACGTGGTATGGTTGCCTTAGGAGAAAAGGGAAAAAAAAGGGTTGTGTCTCACAATGTTATTATTTGTGTGTGTGTGTGTTTTTTTTTAAAGATTTCAATTTATGTGCATTGTTCTGCAAATGTTTATGCAGAAATCAGATTTTTTGGTAAAGTGGAGATTATTGTTATGGATGAAAAGATGTCTTGTCACATCTCATCATGTGCAATGAGAAAGTAAAGGAAAGCTAGGCGCTGGGGATATTTTCCCTAATGCCTTTATGCATGTCATCATATTTCAAACTCATCGACCCCAAAAGAGTCACTCTCAGTTAATTATTCAGTCCCAGATGCAAATCCATCATAATATAAAAAGACGGTAGCCAATGACAACTCTGATGATTATGGAAATGGCCATTGTCTTTGTGTAGCTTTGTAAAGGTGGTGATAGAAAGTTGTTTCAGCCTCTCCACACTGTGCTAAATTGGCATTGACTTTGCACAGCATCCTTTGTTCTGCTTACTGCACAGAAGATGTATTTAAAAATATTATATAAATGTGCATTTGCTCTGAGAATGTAAATATCAATATTTTATTCAAGAGCTCCATTTCATAGCCGGCTCTCAGACAAGAGCATCAATGCGCTTCAACCCAGGAAGGTTTGGAGATGTTTTTGTTGGAGACTTTTTTCCTTTTGTGTCATTTCTTTTTAGTCTCCCTGTTACCTAATATCTGATGTAAGATTCCATGAATGGTGAATTTCAATTAAAAAAATGTTGTGAACAAAGTCACATTTTGTTTTTGGACAGCATTAGTGCATGTGTATGACTTGATGACATCCACTGGAATATGAAAGAGTAAAATGTTGTATAACCCTGCAAAGATGTCTATTGTGAACATGACTCAGTATATAGCATCGTATCATTTTTATATATAAAGGTCCGCCGCAAAAGCAGCTGCAGTATATCACTTCTCTTCTCAAATTTAAAACCACTGCCTTCAACTTTCTTCCACTATTTTGCACCTTATAAATTGAATGAATTACAAAGGATTGTAAAACTTGAATGCATCATCTCAGTGGCAAATGTTCTTATTTCAACTCTATTGTCTGATGTCTGTATGTGCTTTTGTTATATCTGGCCATATTCTTTGTATGTATACGTGCTTTTGTTTGTCTGGTTATGCTTGTTTTTCCTTTTCTTTTTTTCTACTGTACTCAGGTCTCTCTTGCAAAAGAAACCTTAATGAGATTACCTGATTAAAGAATGGTTATATGTGGCAATGAACAGTATATTTTGTCTGATTATATGGTTTGTATTTATTTAAGAATGAGTCACTCACATTCAGATATAGTCATATAACTCTGGAATTAAAAGATATTTGCTATCAATTGAAAATACTTAACTAGTATCTAATTAAATAAATATTGGTCCAAACAATAAATATCTTGTCCCAGGTAATGGCTTATTTTAGTAGCTTAGAAGGGCTTCATTGTTTAGCATTTATATTACATTTTACATGAGCCATTCAAGGGGAACTAAATTACAATAACCGCATGACATCTAAGTCACCTAACCAACAAATGTAACACACATCCCTGTGTCTTCAATTATCTATAGAGAAGTGGTAATGAACATCTGTTTCTTATAAAAACCTCATCAAATACAGCAGGTGATAAATCCATTAAGTCCTTTGAAACGTTACATCGATACAGAAAAGTTGGAAAACATGTTGTTTTCTTTCTGCTAGTTTGTCTGTGTCTTTGTCAAGATGATCTCCAAAATGTACTAATTTGGCTAGAAATGTAGAGGATAAATCACACTTGACCGAACCATCTGTTGAATAAAGTTTAGTTAAGATCCATCTCTAATATTGAACACCTGCAATATTCTGTGTGAATGCACTGGGGAAATGTGAACATCAAAATCTTCAAACTTTAAAGGAAAAGGGACCAAACACAATGCATTATGGATGCTATTGCTTTTCAAGTTGGAGGACTCTTCAGCAGCACTAGAGATTTTTGTTCTACCTCTAGTATCATCAAAGTAATTTGTGCATTTGTTGTTGGAATTCATATCCAAAAACATGAGGTGATGCAGAGTTTAGTTTTTGGACTCTTTGAATAATATCTGAGGTATGTCACATATACTAAGTCTGGCTGTTGTTGAAATAAATGTGGAGGAGGTCAAGGCTGATAGTTCATAAAGGTTGTACAAAATAAAAGGTGAGCTTTATTTTCACAATTCCATGGATATATGAGGAGACATGGTAGCATTAACATACAATTATTTTAATTTTGTTTGAATAAAAGCATGTAGCTCTCTCCAGTTGATGTTGCTGACTTTGCCATTACAATTTTATTCAGGAAATCTCTAATTCGCTTTGCTGTGCTTGCTGTATGAGAAATTCAAGGTCCTGCAACTGAAAAGATCCATCTGTTGGAGTGAGTCTAATCTTTGCTGTTCTCATAACAAGCAATATAAATATGCAAATGCTTTTCAAAAGCTTTTCATTCCAGACCCCATGTGGAAAACAATACTCATATAGTCCCTTCTGCATACATTTCTGCTAACAGATTATATAAACAAAATGAAAATAGTAAAATTTACGTTTCATGTTAAAAAAACATCGTAGTTGTTTTTGTGACCTCTGATATTTAACTGAAGTGGGGGGGGTTTCTAGCTGGCTACGCTAGACAAAAGCACTTTCTGGAAAATTACCTATTTTCACATATATTTTTGCTGCTTTATGTACCCAGTCACTTCAATTTAGGCTTCTAGTAAACCTGAAAAGGAGGCAAGATTGTTAAACTTGGCTGATAACTAAATACAGAATAGAGTCTGGCATCAATGATTTATTTATGTTCCTATTCCTGGCACACACATCACATGAGATAGTTTGGAAAAATACACTGTATGTACTGAGAGGATGGTGACAAGCAGGACGAGTGTGCTTCAAATAGAGTGTAGTCTCATAGTAATGGAGCCTGGGGCCGTGGCATCCATCAGACCATAGATGAATTACTCTGGCATATACTCTTCAAAGCATGTGCCTTGTAAATAGACCAACACTTTGTCCAATCTAGCTCTATGTGTGGGAAAATAGATTAGAATTTGGAATTGTTGGGTGCTCTGTGAATAAAAAAATTATGGGTATGGGGTACAATGTTTGTATGCCTTAAATTTCATGTCCTTATTTCACATAGATCTGTGTGTTCATTGCTCATTTGATGGAAAAGTATGGTTGAACACTCTGTGTTCTGTTAGTCCAAACATCAATTTCATTGTAGCTATATGCCAATCCTTGCTCTACCTGAGTGATCAAATTAATTTGTCACTCTTCTGCTTGCTTGGCAGTACTCACTAACTGGGAAGAACAATGTGAAGCCAATCTGAGAGTGTTTCCTCCCAGCCAGGCTCACATGAAGAAATGTACGTTCTGGACCATCAGGTTGCATTGATGCATGTAGGAGCCTCCTCTGACAGTTAGTCCCTTTGGCTCTGATGCTCAGTTCCTTTGTGGTGCAGCACTGAGGGTGTGTATGTGTGTGCATGTGTGTGTGTGTGTGTGTGTGTGTGTGTGTTTGCGTGCAATGTGCGAGGGTAGTGGATAATACTATTTATGGGATATAACAAATGCAAGCCTTAACTGGAGCACAGAAAAAACATATACCCTCCACAATTGTGACTCCAGTAAGAGAACTGTATTAAATTATTTATCAAGATAAAAACCTGATCCTGTGTAATGCAACAATGAGTATACTCCTCCAGACTTACTATATTTTGATATTAAAATAAAGGAGGTCATTCCCATTAAGCCAGCTGACACATAGGGATGTCATGGCTGGTGTTAATAGCTGCATATGAGTCGCTACCTATTATTGTTATATTGGAATCTGAAAGATTGGTTTGTGAAGAATTAATGAAAAAACAAGGTGCTGATGGTATCATATAGTCATATACTGTATATTTGCAATTGTTGGTTGGTAGATTGGTTGATTGGGACATTAAGAATGACATACTATTCTTCTGGGTCTGTGAAAGAGGTGTGAAAGATTAAACGTAGTTAAACAAACAGGATTGCAATGCGGGAGTTGTGGGCTGAACCAGAAATTGCTAAACTAATACATTTAATTGCTTCAGATAATAGAAATACTTTTTAATGTTCTAATTGGTAGTTATACAGTATGTGGACATGTGGTTATTGTGTGTATGATTGTCCTGCATCATACAAGAAAAAAAACTCCATGATTATGAACAGGCAACACGGTGACAAAGATTTCATGGGCGTGCCTTATTTTTCTCAGTTTTTGTGGGAGGGAGAAGGCCACCCCCATTACAATGATGGAAGATACACTACTTTTACAGGAAATGAGAAGAGATCATTTGAATGTCCATGATTTATGGCAGCACCTAACACAGTCACTGCAAATTTATTCCTCCTAATTCAAGCTCTTGCACAACTGTGCTGGAGGTGCACCTCGACTGAACCAACAACCGTGATCCTAAAATCACAAAAATAATTGCTGGTCACACCCAACACTGTAAGTAACTCAATAAAGGCATTCAACCACATCAAATATTAACTTCTGAAAATCCACTAATATGGTTTGCACTATAATGGAATTTAGGACCAGTGCGTGGGATCTTTTTGATACAAAGCCAACGATGACTCTCACAGGTGATTTTGTGCTATCACATGATGCTGCACCATTGCATACCTCTCATTGGCCCAGCTTGTTCATTCTCCAGCTTTCCAACTATAAGATGGCAACTTTCCAGCAACGTTAATGGGACTATTAGTGCTTCACTAACATATTCAAAGCTATGTATAACTCCTCTGCAATGACAGTTGTCAACATTTCCAATGCCACCTTTCTTTTTTTCTTTTCTCAAATCAATATCTGGGCACTATCTTCCATGAAGGTAGACACAAATCAATTATTTGAACCAAACACAGAAGATATTTGTTGGTCATTTAGTTTCAGGGTTGAGTCTTTTAAACTTGTCATCAACAACAATCGTTAATTCATTACCAGCAAGGTTGTCAATAAAGACTCCAACCAAAATGCTTGTTGGCTGAGCCAAGGCATGCCTGAAGGCCATGCACTGTATCCACTCAATGAGAAAAAAGGCAACCCAATCAAATAAGCAACATGTTTATTCTAAATGTGACCTCAATGCAAAAATGTATTGAATATAAACATAATATAAATGCATTTAGGACTCAAATCTGTTATTCTGTTGATACAGCTCACATGATCACACTCAATGTATTATTTCCTTTATTTGGAGAGAAACACTGTTTATGCTCAGCAACTAATAACATATCATTGTATAACAAACTGTAGCCCAGAAACTATAAAGACTGATCAGTGTCATCAACAAACAAGGTATTTCTCTTCGAAATGAGCATAAACTTCTCTGCTTAGTTCCTTTTAGATAATAAAGTGAGACACAAATTACACTGATGTAGCATCAAGAAATGAATGTATCTAGGGCATTGTATTTTTTAAGTTTAAACCATGGTGCAAAATTGCATACTCCTTTACCTCCAACAATTACTGTATAGTATGAATATACATAGACAACAATTTACTGTATGGCTGAGATGGTTCATGTACCGCTTGTCTGGTGTATATCATGCATGTCATTTGATGAAGCCAGAAGTATACGCAGTAGAACAATAGTGATGTGCAGAGTCATCCCTTTGAGTGAGTTTAATTCTTTTTGCTGTGCTGCTGCATTAAGCTTGCTACTCTTTTGCCTTGTGCATTACAATATTATCACCTCACTTTAGCTTTGGCTCCATTCACGTGGTTGTGGAGATGTATTCAGTTTACTACAACGTACAGGATAAGTACAAAACCATAAGTATTCAGTCAATAAGGACTAATAAGGCATTTTCCTGTTCAGTGTGTGATCCTTTAAGTCAAGCACTGAGGTTAATGTTTACACCGATACAATTTACATATAATAAAGCAGGCAAATTTTACCAAGTAATCTGGTACACACAGCTGAAGAATAATCCTGTTTAACTTTCATGTGTTTTAAATACCTCACCTAGAGAGAAAGACACAGTTATTTGTCACAGAATCTTGACAGAATCAAACACTTTGTCTTTGTTAGCACTGTCAAAGTTTCCAATTGCATTGAATATGATGAAGGGCTCATTCAAAAGTGAAAACATCTTGCACCAAGAAAAGAAACTTTTCTAAACAATTGTTTGCTGCAAGAAAAAAAAAACTGAATTGAGGCATTTAATATTCAACCCCTGCTCTTTACATAAATGTCAACATCAAATACTTTCATATGGTACACTAAGGGCTTATTCAGCGTAACAAACACGAGTGGCGCGGTATCGTTCCTGCCTTCCTTGCACGAGGCTTTCATACAACCTTTAACAGCTGAGAGCGCAACAATAGCTGTAAGCCGCTTTCCATGGTGTCTGACTGTGTGGGACAGACAAACACTTATAAGGACATCAGTTTCTGAGGCTTAAGCTTCACACTGAGATTTCCTTTAGCCTCTTTTATCTCACCTCTCTTTGTCCCTTTGGAGACTTACCAGGGATAACTTATTTGCTGTTATGGTTGTCTGTGCTGTGACATCTAAATCTTATAGCACTGTGTCACATTCTGTACTGTACATTTAAAGCTACTATCTGTAAATGTCCTCATGTTTAAGTGATTGGGCTAGATATTGGGAGCATAAAAACATTTGATGTTTGATTTCGACACACATTTTATATTTTAAAAGAAAGTTTTATTTCCTGCATGTGTAATGACAGAACAGAATAATTAACAAAAAATATATAAATAAAGCAATGCTGCAAGCCTCCCAGGATGCAGGATTAAATACTTGGTAGAAAATATATGCACCTCTGACAGAGATTGTGCATCTCTGGTGGACCATTGCTGCAGAAACAGAAAACAAATGTATACTATGTACTTCAATACATGTGGAGTTAAAGACTCTCTGGCCATCCCCTTAAATACATTTTACAACAACCATTGTTGGTGTTTATGTGAACATGTGGCAGCTATAAATTCATCAAGACCAAACATAATCTGCCACTTAAAAGCAGATGCCTCACACGTATCACCTGTACAGTTGCTTAATGGGAAATGCAATAATGCCTTATGCTTTTGTTAAACTGACATTGACACGATCCTCCAGCTGATGTTACTGATGCCCCTACACCTGTTTTACTAAGAGGCCTGTTAAAAAGCTGACAGGTCAATATAAAGCAAATCTGCCACTAGACAATAGAAGACAATCTAAACAGCTTATAAAAGAGGATCTATTTACAGTTGTGGCGTGTGGCATGATTAGTATGAATCAATCCACTTATGACAATGGAGCATTGTAAAAAAGGACAACGGCTGAATAGAAAATTGACTTTAACCTTGTAGTATAGTGTAGTGTGCATTTAGTGGTTACCACAATATTTACATTAAATGAATTGAAGAAAGGATGGGATGAAGGAAATTGTATTTGCATTTCTCTGAATAATAACTATGTTTGTGCTAATGTGGCCATGGTCATGTCGTGGTCTTCATTTTTGTAAATGTATCTATTAGACAAGCTTCACTTATTGCCGTCTCTGCATCAGCTTTTGCGATTTGGTCACAATCATTAAATACATCTCATTCTAGTACAGGAGTATAGAGTTCCCCCCGTGTCCTAAATTGAAGACAACAATATGACATTCTGTGTCTGATGTTCATTCATAATAAACAGGATATGGCAAAATTACAAATAAAATAGATTATCTGTATCTAAATTCAAACTTGCTGTCTCAACACACAAAAAAAGATCTGCCTAGAACTTTGTTTTGTTTGTTACAGTTGATGCTTTTTGTTAGGATGCATTAATGATACTTCTTCTACAGGTCATAATTGTTCTCTGGGTCAAGTTAATATCATAAATATCATAAATGATAACAAAACAAATTATTTTTAACTAGCTCAGTATTGATTATCCTGAACTGTCAAAGCCATATCCCCGATATTTGTGTGTCCATATGGACACTGAATTTATTTAATGTTATCAGCTTTATTCTAACTAACAACCAAAAACAGATTATTAGATAAGCTTCAAGTTGAGAATACAATGTGAAGCACTTTTATTGTCAGAGCAACTTGCCTCTGTAGAGCAACAGTTGTCATTATTTTATAACAGTTTTCTTCTTTTTTTGCCTGCAGTGACCAAAGAGCTGCCCCAAGAAATCTTCAAAAGGCAATTTTTTTTCTTTCTAATTATTTCCCTCAGTGAACAAGTAAATAACTGTGTCTTGCTCACATCTTACAGGACAGTAGCAAACACAGTTCTCCCTCCTTCCTGAAATTTATGTGCACTGAAATGGTTTACAAACTATCTGCTATCCTTAAATCAGTGATAGGCCAGAATAAACATTATATCAGTATCATTGTCAGGATTTTTTCTTTCCACTGTGTTGCGTCTGTATTCTTCTCCACACACCTTCTTCTCTCTCCTGTCATCATGCCTGATTAAAACTCTCACTGTGGCTGCCAGAGCCGTCATTCATGTCATTGCCGAGGACAATCCCATGATTTCCCAACGGCGTCGAAAGCCGGGGACGATCCTCTACTTAACAATTTCTCAGATGGATCAATTTATCTGTGCGAAACCTGAAATGGTTCCACAAAGCCGAGAAACTGATTTGGTGCCTGAGAGAACTGACACACCAGCAAGATAAGATATCATAACTGCATGGAATCAGAATTTAACCCTTGCAGGGGTAAAATTATTTTCTTTTCTGTACTCTCTACCATAAAAGCAAACAAACTAACATTAAATAGTCATACAAAATACAAAAATCAACGTTGAGCAATTGAATTAATTCGATTTGCGCTTGGCAATACAATAATGGCAATACTTATCTTAATAACTTCTCACACAATCACAGGTAATTACAGTATAGAAATAAGCAAGTTACATTTTATTTCATCAACTATGTGTCCCTATGGCGAGGAAGTCCAACCACAAATTAAATGCACATAAATACTCACTAAAGGGCAGGGCGAAAACAGTGATTAATTATGCTAAGATCCTCATCATCAACAGATCCAGTGTAAACATCCATTGACTTCTCAGTGAAAGTGGGCAGCTAACATTGGTAAATGGTTAATGTTGGATGTTTAAGTGTAAAGTAAAAAGGGTCACTTGTAGTGATGATTCCGCAAAAAATGATCACCCAACTCTGCAGATGGAGAATTTCATATTCATTGAGCTCGTTGTTTTGTTTTTTAATTTACAACCCACACATATTCCATATGGTTTAGATTCTCCGCTCTCATCAAAACTAATTTTAACAACAGCAGAGATCCGTTATCTACAAAACAAACTCCGAAAAATCTACTGTATTATACCTGTCCAGCCTCAACACATTAGACTAAGTTTGCAACTGGCAAGTGAAGACAAATGGTGAACATCTAGTGGCAGACATCAAAACAGATTTAACAGGAGCCAGGAACGTGACTTCAGTGAGGTAATGTTCATCAAAGACTGGGCCAGGGGTTCTGGTCAAGTAAAAAAAAAAATATTACATTTAGGGAGATAATCTCCAAATAGATCAAATTAACTGTTTTGATTAAATGTTTTAATGAAACGTAGATTTTCCAGACCCTAAACTACACATTTCACTGTATTTGTTTTGTGTAATTACATTTCTAATTTGTAAACATTTTGGCTAATTCATCATGACATGACATTGGACTTGTTTCTTTGTATTTAATGAAAATATTACATTTCACAGAAATGGCCTCAAGTGTGGTTAATAATGTGGAGAGTGGTCAACGTGTGTGTGTGTGTGTGTGTGTGTGTGTGTTTGTGCAAATGTGTATTTTGGTAACATTTCCAATCAGACGGAGCATCATCACTAAATGGCTGTACATAGCACGTAATCACCTGAGTGTACACAATCATCTGACATTTTTTCCACCCTGATGTGTTCAATCAAAACTCTTCTGTGCTATATCCCACAATACACTGCCACAGACAACGTATTATGTAACATAATAAGGCAATAAACGGTGCCCGTCTAGTATCTAAGGCTTCCTTATAGCCACATCAAACTGCACCTCACAGCCCAAGCTCTTTCCCTGCTATAATCAGCACACCAAATAATAGAGGAGGCAAGCCTACAAATCAAATGTAATCTGACAGCTCCTCACCTTTTCGAGCATGCTGTAATTATAATTCAGTGTTCTTTCATTTTATCCTGTTACAAATCAATGAATTTCCTCTGTGACAAAAACATTAGTCTTCTTTGGTTTTCTTATCCTGACACAAAAATTAAGTCCTATGCTCAGCTGATGGAAACATTGTATTTATAGTGCAGCACTCGCCTCAAGTCAGTAGCGTGCAGCAAGTTTAATGTCAACCCAAATGAGATCAAATATGATTTTACGGTATACTAAAAGCTAATTTAAGCAACATTGGAAGTTGTTTGAAATTAATACAAAGTGGTTTAAGACCTGATTGCACACAACAATGCAGATAACAGCTGTGGACTAATTTTAATTTAACTACAATTTTGGCTCTGATGTGTACGATAATGTTAGGGTTCATGGTCTAGGCAAATGTTCTGGGGCTAATTTAGGAGATTTCAGTTATTTCTCTGCATGAGCCTAAAGCATGCCCACCCAACCCAAGAGCAAAATCACCATTACAAAAAAGACTAGAGATGCGCACACACACACACACACACACACAATTAAAGTGACGACTTAATCACAAAACTGAATGATTTCTCAGACCAAACAAAAGATGAACTACTAAAATAGCCTGCAGCTCGGAAAGCTCTGACAGCCCTGAAATTAAATGTCATACATAGCCTGAAAATTGTATAACATGTATATAGTACAGAAGACATGCAGGTGGCTTGACCTTGGCACATTAGTTGTATAAATTCAAAAGGGAAATAGTATAAATGTATCTTTGATGATGTAGTTAATCAAGCAATAACAATCTACATTTTTGTACTAATGAGGGCTGTGGCTCAAAACAGTGTTTACATTTTTAGTATTCAACATAAGTAGCTGCTCAACTGCATTAGGATGACAAACTCAGAATAAACCTTATGGCCATGAGAGAGATGCTGCCATTTCTCACTCCTGTGTATTATTCCATAAGCTTTCAGTGCATCAGTGTATGGACAACACACAGAACATACAATTGTCCTTGGTGTGTTCACCCAGTAAAGAGAGGCCATAATGCATTTGTCATCGGAAGAAAAGGGCACGTGTTGCTGAACATAAAAGGGATATTAGTTGTCTGTTCTGGTTCCACATATCATTCAAAACATGGAACAGCTCAATGATCCATGCAGAAATGTTGGAGGTACTGCCTTAAATTCAGAACATTTGAACAATTTTATGAGATCTCTTATAGAGATCTCATAAAAGAAGATCTATTTGCAGGGCACATTGTAATGACTTATTTGTACAGAATAAACCAGTACATCCTAATTCATGCTTCAGATTTTTGTGACTCAGCAATGTGTATCCTATTTGATATCCTGCATGTTTATACAATCCTGTCTCTGATGAATTGTGTTCTTGTGCAACTAATCTGCATCAGCAATTTAGCTCTAATGCAAGAAGTGCTGTGATTTTCAAGTGCAGCAAAGAGAACTGTAATATTGTGGAGGTCAGGGTGGGGGTTGGGTACATAAAGCTGCTTTAGACACCAGTGACCCAGTTTCATATGTGGTCTTATATTGGAAGTCAACGATGACATTTCTATTATTTACCATAATATTGATATTTCCTATTTTTCCCTACTGTAACTGTAATTGAATAGTATTATTTGCCTAATCAAATTTGTAACTTAAGCATTAGGTTTTGTTAAGTACGAACAACTGTGTAAAAATGTTGGCAGTCAGCGTTCAGGTAACAACATACCTGTGGCTATATTTTAATAGTCAGCATGTTCAAATTTCAAGAATCTGCAATACTGTCACTGCCAACATTTCTCAGTTCCTTCACTTTCTTTTATCAGTGGCATCTTCTGAGCTGTCACAGCCACAAAGGGATCTTCAATACTAAACTACAATGTTTTGATATGTCGAAACACCAGATGGAAAATATCAGATTTGTTTTGTTAAAATGATGAGCTCTAAGTTTTATTAAACTACATCTTCTAAAATCACATGGTAAAGATCACGGTCGAACAATAAATACTGTAACACTGACTAACTGACTAATTTAAGTTCTAGTGCTAAAGGCAAATGGCACCCCTTTACCTCCACAACCTCACATTTTGTGCTATGCTAGCATTACCTTTGCCCACAATGTTACTGTTAATGCACAATGGAGGGAATGATCCCACAGGATCTCATCTACAAGCTTTAGTCACCTGGGCTAGACCAGTCTGGGTGTTCACAGACATACCTCCAACTCAGAAATTCAGTGACCTTGGACAAAGAGCCCCTGACACTGCTAAATTCAGGGCTGAGAGGTCAGCTGCTCCGGTCACATCAGTCCCAGTACATTGTTCGCCTAGATTCATTTACCAATCTCAGTATATTGTACTATTATAAAGGGATGATTGTTTTCAGCATGTTTGAGTTGAACAAACTTAAATGCATCAATTTATAGCCTGGACCAAATCCCCTTATCAGCACTGCAGCACTGTGCCAACTTCTAATTGGCTAATTCACTTAATGTATCTGGACATGATCAGGGCTTATTTAATGACAATCTCATATGGTTAATGAGAATTAATTAATGACAATTTTCATACCATGAGATTTTGTCATTTCAGGCTTAATTGACAAATTATTTAAGATAAAGTAAAAAAATGTATGTGACTAAGTGGCATGTCACATTTAATATCAACATATTCAGTAATATAATTAACATTTTCAACTGGTGCTTTTTGAAAATTTTTTGAAAAAAGGACCTAAGCATTGTTTGATGTGCTTTTTGTTAAAGCCTGGTGAAGATCTTTAAAGGGTAATAGTTACCAAACGTTTTAGAATTGGTCCCATAGATCACCTCCACTGGCATTTGCAAATGGGCTGCAATAGCTACAATGTCATCCTTGCGGGCAATTGCACCTGTGGAAAGTACTTCACTAAAAGTGTCTGTTTTTGCCACCAACTGGCTCTGGTTGTTGTTCGAACAACATTATTGAACAGATCCCTACAGAGACAGACCGTTTGTTTTAGAGTACGATCATTTTTGTTTAACCAGAAACAGAAAGTCTCACTCTGAAATCTAGAGAGAGGTTGACTTGTTGCAGGAAGATGACAACGCGAGTTAGTGTTGGAGAGAGGAGTTTACATAGAGGAACTGCTAACAGTAATTGATTTCCAAAGTCATGACTTGTGTCCTCCACAGTGGACATTTTGTTCATAGAAGTAAAATTGGAAGACACAGGAGGATATAATATTTCTCTCTTAATTAACTATAAAGTGTTTGTGACTATATCACCATTCCTCAAACACATGATCCAGGGAAACACACAGAGGGTAAAAGAAACTTGGAGAATTTATCATCTTGGTAAATGTGCATGTTTTAAAGTTTGTGTTCTTTTTTGCACTGATGAACATTAAAAATGTGCAAAGTGTTTAGAGTGCTGCTATGGAACTATGGTTCTGTCTTTGTGTGATGTTAACCAGTCTGATGAAGAGTGGTGTGCTTCAAATGTCTCTTAGCAGTTTGTGATGATAATAAATTAATTACATTATGAGTTGTGTGTGTGTGTGTGAACTCTTTGTTGTTCTCATTTTTCTCAGACTAGGAAATGCATGGGAAGTATATATTTTGTAGTTGTCACTAGGTTAAGCCACAGCTCATATGTTTGAAAAATATGTAGGATGAGACTTAAAAAGCTGGGATAGCAGATACAGTAATTGATTGCCTTTTTGCTAAAATGCAACATGCAACTGTGCTTCTGAGCAGAGTTTCCCCTTGTTTTCAGAGATCAAGTTTTAATTTGCCTGCCGAACTGTGAGGTTCCTGAGGACTCCCCCATAACTGATAGGCCATGTCACCGGCAAAGGGCAGGAGGATAAGTGAAGTTGCCTTGTAGTGTAATGGAGGTTGTAAAATGTAAAAGAGCTCTGTGATGCATTTACTGTTGCCCATAAAATAATACTCCTCAGAGTGGCCACAGTGATGGGGAGCCACTAGCTCTCCACAAAGAACACTGTATCTTTCATCATGTCAGCATGTACATCAAAGTGCAGTAAGCGCTGGAGTGACAACATAGTAAGTACTGAAAAATGCACTCCCATAGTACAGTGGTTCGACCTTGAAAAACCAGCGAGCAGCAACAAGCAGCTTTCCCTCCAAATTTTCAACCACATTTTCTTGTGTTTGTATGATTTAATTATTATTATCAGAGACAATATGGTGTAGTGGTAATGACAACAGACCAGGTTCAATTACCGGTTGTTTATCATAATTAGTCGGTAGTCTGAACGTCTCTCTAACTATAATGAATGAGCTGTGCTAAGGGCAGGATGTTGGTCAGCAAATGAACACTCAGCTTCTCTGTCCATAATGTCTGCCATTAATCTTAGTCAGCTCTTGACTTGTCTGTAATGAAGGGGTCATTTCCAAGGCCACATTATTGCAGACACCTCTCATCCTCATTCATGGCTTTTTTAATTTATGGTTTAAGAAGCTAAACAACAGCAGAAAAAAATATGGCAATTATGACAGTGTTACACTAAATCAAAGTCATTCAGTACTGCAAACATACAACACCAACATATATAACACAAATGAAGTAGGAAGGAGGGTGAGAGCAGAATATGATCAATTTAAGAATCAACTTAACAAAGCAAAACACAAACATTACATACAATATACATATATTATTACATACTTAGGGACTCGAATACAGCTTTCTAGACAAAGTAGTTTCTAAGTTTCCAAGTCTGACAAACCCTTAATTAGAAACCTGGAGGACTAATATGCCCTTTTCATTATCAGGACAAACTCTGTGGTTTATACAAGGGTAGTCACAAATAGAAATGTCTCTGTATTTTGGTATTAATGCATTTTTTTATGTATTGTTGAGCTCGCATGACACTTCTGTTGCTACTCTACCAATTTCCTAGAAAATGCCACAAATAAAAATAGAGGCATTCAGTAAGGCAACAGTACATATCCATCTTCTCAAACACATACAACATACATGAAACCATGCAGTATTGATAGGGCACATATCTCATTCTTCACTCTACCTCCTAAATTATATTTGGTTCCACCAAAGTAAATATATTGTTTTCAGAGTTAAGATTGGATGCAACTAAGTTTTATTCATCAAAGTGTATTAGCTTTACTGTGCTTTTTCTGATTCAGTGTTTATTTCAAGGTTCAGACCTTGCAGACTTTTTGGCATTACTGTTCATTCTTAAAAATAATTAACACCATTCTATTACTTTCTATCTCATAACAGATTAGCTTACTTCTTGCAGACAAAAGGTAAATAAAACAAAAACAGGTATTTAATCAAAAGTCTAATCCACTGTTTTACTGGTGATGAATCTAAAGTCCTGTTCATCTGTCTATACCTCAGTTATTGTCTCCTCTTTACATCAAACATTGTTACTGTTTCACTTCACTTCACCACTTTGACGAATGCATTCTTTTCACTGTCTAAAGATCCACAGGAGCACACTCTCTGGTGAGGTTTATTGAGATAACTGTTGCCACAAGAACTGAAGGCCAGTGTTCTGCTTTAAAACAGTAGAAAGCAACGAGTAACTGGATAGTTGAGCCTAAGGCCACGAGACTGTCTCATTGAAATCGACACAGACTCAATTGCTTTTTTTTGTAGGTCACTACAAGACAAAAACATATTCAGACAAATCTTCTCACATTGATGGCCTCCTTTTTCATAAAGACATGGGATTGATGACAGCTATTTGTATATTCATCTGCCTCCTCTGTTGATGATAGAATTCAAGTCCAAGGACATTTTATTTTATCACAGTGATTTATAAAAAACATGTGGGTGGCTGTTAATAACCTCACAATGAAACACTTTTAAAATACCATCATTTGATTGATTTCTCTTTGCTGAGGAGAATACAATATGCACGCATAGAAAAAATTTGAAAATGTATTGTAAAGTACCTTTACTTTTCTTAAATATACATTACCATCACATATAACACAAATTGTGCAAATATAAAAATAGAAACTAGAAAACAAAATTACTAACAAAAAAACTTACTTGAATAAACCCTTTCCTGTCCTTGTCTGAATTTGTAAGCGGACTTATCACTCCCCAACAGTAAAGATGTCACCCTGACACCTCCCAGACCTGGGAACTAAAATTTCTGACTCTGTTGAAGATATATTGGTGTCATACTAATAAGGTTGACGGCAAGACTGGGAACAATCAATTAATCTGATTACAGACAACAAGGAAAACCTAAAACACCAATCAAAGGACTATCTTCTCTTAGGACAGATTTTTATAGTTTCATTTTTTGTCTTCTTTGCTCTCCATCCCAAAGAAGCTCTACCTACGCTCCTCTTAACTTTAAATTCTCTCCATAGAATTTTTTCCATCATCTGACTTTTTCCTCTTCCTCACCAAAGTTGCGTGTATTTTTTTACTTAGTGAGGTAAATCCATTATTATTCCTTATACCTCAGTTAATTTGGCATTCATAACAATTCTGGGAGTATTGTCAACTGGCCAATGAAACTATTTTCAAGTTTTATTTTGACGCATTGAGAATAAAACAGTTTAGCCACCATCTGACTCCAGCTACCGACCTAAGACCACCAGAAACATTGCTATTTGAATGAGCTCGCACTGAAGCTCAATGGGAAGCCATGAAGTGAAACCAGAGCTAAAGTGACAGTTTGGGGTCCTACTGTCAGAGGACTTCATCGGAACCAATCTGCAAAAGTAGGCAGAATCCAAACTGCTGCTGTGATAAAGAGTTGATGTTGGATTGGGCTTTGGATACCACCAAAAACATACTCTAGATCATAGATATAATCAATGTGTCTGTCTTGCATAAGATAATATACTACACTCGTTTAGATAATTGTATGTATACCATGGAGCGTAGTTACTCATACAAAAAGTGATAATGTTGTATTATGCATTTATATTACTGTAAGTGTTTGCATAAAAAGCACCAAAAGGCATTCATTATGTTCTGTTGACTAGTTCAGTTCTAGCTGAGCTGTAATGTGTAATTTAAGGTTATGATCATGGTCATAAATATATTTTATGTTGACTTACTGATCAATTGAGCAATTCATTTTGAACTAATATGAGATACAAAAAAATAAAAACATTTTCATTTTCAGTTCTCTTCACTTCATGTAAACTTACTTTTGGCAGCCCTTGTTTATTTTCCCTTGCAGAGTGAATAGATGGCAAAATTACCCAACCATCATTACAAGTGAAATTGCTCCTGCAGCAAGGGGTTATAAAGTAGCCCTTCTTGCGAATGTTAAAGTGATGGAGCCGTCAGCTTGGGTGGCCAGGCTGCAGTGGATCACAAAAAGAATAGACGTGTTCTCAGTTGCCATTTTATACAGTCTAATACAATGGATACCAGGCCTGCCAAACCAGTTATGGATATAGCATGAATTATACAAGCAATTGAATATAAAAGGTTTCCCAAGACGCACAATGTACATATTTACTATTAGTGCTTCCAGATAAAGGAGTATAACCTGCCTTGAATGCAGTCCTTCTCTCTCTAACCCATCTTCAGATACACTTCATTATACACCATAAACCAACCCATGCATGTATCTTGTCCATCTGGTATAGTCAGGATGTGTCTTAATCATTAACATATTTTACTGGATCATTAACATATTTTTTTCTGTGAAAATACATTGTTTTTGAGAGATTGTCAGTTAGTCACAGGGCTATGTGCTTCTTCTCTACCCATGTTTTTAGGTAATTGTTGGCTTGTTATGGATTCTAAGATATGCAATTCACTGTAAATGCCAAACCGTAAACACAAAAATTATGTTGAAGTTGTGCATATGTTATGCAAATAGTTCATGGTAATTCAAGGCCCGACAAGCAATACATAAGTAGCGCAGTTATTTAACCTAAAGTGCAGCCTTGATTTGCTTCTAACAAGTTCCCTCTTACTCTAGGGCAGCTACCTCTGACTTTCAGAACTCACACTTTCAGCTAGCATCCATGCATGGCGAATATCTTATACCACCTTATATAACAGCAATCTGAACTTTCCATTTGATAGGCATATATTGAGAGTGAACAGTGGACCTGTTTTTCCACTTTTAAATGAAAAAAGAAAGGTAAAAGAATGATCTTTAGTGTAAAAAGAATTTATGCTAACAATAAAAAGGACTGTGTAGTCCATGGCATAATTAAGTTAAATTAAGTGGAATTATTCACTACATACAGACTTGTTTAGATTATAGATTACAGAATGAGTACTGTAGAATGGATATGATTACATGTAGTACTGTAGGATGTTAATATTGTTCTACTGTTCAAAGATAAACTGCAGTCAGCTAATGTCTCCCTCTATGTATGATTACTACTTTAAACTGCATTTTGTTGCTACATAAATAAAGTTAACTATTTACTGCTAACTGTACTTATGCTACAGTTTTAAAGTGCAAATGGCACATCGCCAGAGTAAGTAAAACTGTTAAATGAAAAATGTGAGTGTTACATCCCATAGTTGTTTGCAATGGGAGTCACATGCATGCGACTGTCTCTCATTAGAAGACTGAGCTGTCTAATGGGTGGCCATTTGTCTAGAGATGCTTGATGGGACCTAATGGGCATAGGATGTGAATTAATAAACAACACACCATGGTACATGTGTGGACAATTAATAGTGCTTAACGAGAAAGAAGATGGATGACTTGGGGAGCAGGTGATGGACCTGAGTTTAACAAAGTTGGGTGTTCAGGGCAACTCCTCCATCGCCCAGCCAAGAGAGACACGTAACTTAATGGGGGTGAGAAGTTGGGGACAGAAAGCTTTTAATCATGGAAGGCAGGCAATAGGGAAGCTAGCTGAAAGCAAAATACAACTCATTACTCTTGTATGGTATTTAACAGCTGTATTTTACCTTACAGTGCAGTGGTTGTACTTTCCTGCTCCCTTTCACATACCGAGTTAATATGGGTCAAGGGGGAGCGTACCAGGATTATGTTGGATTCAGTTTATTTGTCTGTACTTATGAAACTGCCCAGAAAACCTTTTAACATTAAATGGATATCCAGCCAACAATCATGTTGAATATCTTGGCGAAGGTAGCGTTATAGCATCTTTACATTTGTTAGTCAATCATTGTTTTGTAATGCTATAATACAGAGATCTAAATATCTTTCTAATATCAGCTCAGCACAAATCCAAGGTCTACTGGTCTACATCTATAGCATAAAGTGAACATTTAGTACTCATTTCATTACATAATCAACTTGCTCTCATTCTATGTGTTACCAACTTTTAAGGCATTTACTTGCTTTTGTTTACGGTAACCAATACAACTTTTACGTATTGCAAAGTAGATGAAAAGTTTGAGGGGTTGTTGAGAGTAGAGACCATTCATATTCATAGAGGAGAGTGAAGTGAAGTGTATTACAAAACATGGAGCCCATTCTGAGCTTGGTGATTCAGCACTGGGCTTGTCTCTATCAGATAAGATGACAGACTAATATTGATGGGTCTTGTCCTTGCTCAAGCTGATACTGTACGGCGAACAAAGTTGCGGGGCCACAGCATTCCCCAGGGCTTCCCCTTGGCTTTGCAGTGCTGCCAGAGTGACAGACAACTGCTCCAGGTGGATAATCCTCAGAGGAGGAGAACAGAATTCTTAATGAGAATCTGAGCAAGTAATGTGGCCGTTGTATTCGAAGCAATGAATAACAAGCACATTTCTTTGAATTATTGACTAAATGCCCTTCACCCGATGAGGTCCAGGGACAGTTCCTGGGCCTGTGATGAGTTGTTGCTTGTTTTATTCATTGCACAAAAGGAGCATCCATCATAGTTTACTGAATCAGTGCTTACAGTGATCATGTTTACTAGAATGATTACTGGCAGATTGAATAGGATATATTTGAAATTCATATCTCTGTGAAAACCAAGTCTTTGTTAAAAATAAAAAAAGAAGACAAACATGGAAATTGAAATATTTTTCTGGTGATCAGAAGTTTGAATATCTGTTAGTATAAGTTAGCCCTGCCTAATGCTTACTGAATATTGGGAAAGACTTCAGAAGTCTGGTGGGAGTAACTTGATTTCTGAAAATCCAATATACATTTCTCAACAATTAACCAATTACCTGATTGAACCTGTAACGCCTGTGCAAATATGACAACTATTTGCAGTTTTCTCTGTATCTACTAAAGCGTTTAAAACTGTGAGCTTTGTTTCAGAACCCACTATCTTAAAGTTAGTGGCTATGTGTAGCACAGAATCCAATATGTCTTCCAATAAGTTCCACTGAAAAGCCATTAGACCCACAGTGCTCCTTCCATTGAAAACCCTAATGGCCTTCTGCTTGGGACAGGTGCTCCACAAATTGCTTCCTCTAAATGATTAATGAGTGAAGATTTATAAGAAGGGCGGCCCAACTGTGCGGACTATGTGTGTGAGGAGTGTGTTTGTGTGCACATGAATGCACGTGGTGGTGGTTGACAGGAGTGTAGAAGAGCCTGATAAGACAAATCTATTCATTGATCCATATTCAAAGCATGTTAAATATCCCCAGCTATTCAGATTATCAGACTTAGGAAACACTTTACTTCATGGGTCTCATAGTTTCCTGGAAACGAACAAATTTGTATTTATAAACTTTTAGGTTCCTATGAAATTTGGTACACATTTTAGCACACATTAAATATAGATGCAATTCCTAGTGATACTGGGCTGTCACATTATGCCCGTAGGTTTGTGTCACCCTGAGTTATGGTTTAGTTTTATGTATAAATGCATCATGTAACAGCCAATCCCAAAGTAGATCACCATGAAAGATGTTGAGTTTAGGACCGCAGAAGTTTACTATCCCACTGAGGATACATTAACCTCGGACATGAGAAAGCAGAGTTCCATGACCTGTTTGACCTCATTGCACTGTGATCTGTAGCATAGTATCATGGTTAAAAATGCAGTTAAATTAATACATATATTAATTGATTGCATCTAAAAGTGACATTTTCTTACATCTTCAGTTTGTGTGGGAATGTGGACATCTTCCCCTCAAGGACCGTGCACATCCCATATGATACAATTTGAGTGTATCCTCTAAGGTTACTTGTCATTGTCAGGTCCAAAGGTATTTTTTAAGCCTCTGCCCAGTAACTATTTAACATTTTATTTCAGATAAAGATAAAGATAAACACATGATTAGTGGAGCACACAGCACCCTCCAACCCTTAAGACATAAAGTCACAAAACATCATGACCCTTAATACAGTGTGAAAAATGTTCAAGAGGTGAGCTGCTTTTTTTGAAGCCACTGTGAATGTATTTAGAAACATACAAGTTGACAGGTTACATGTAATTTTAAGATCTTACCTTTATGTCTGACAAATAAGGAGACCCCTCAATAAATATATTTTCAACCTAGGTGTCAATAAGCACTCAGCCACTCTTATGCATTTTGCATTTGTGCAATTTACACAACTTACATAAGTACCTTACTATTGAATTTCAGACACTGAAACCAATAATGCATTTCTTTTGTCACAATAAAATGTCACGCATCCTGAGTGCGAGTGCTTAGATACTTAGAACACACTCAAGCAAATTTAACTTGGAGGTCAACCAAAATAAAAATGGAAAAAATATATAGAAATTATACTCCCACACTACAGTTCTCTTCTTGCATTTGAGTTTATTTATTTTTTTTGGTAAGCCTTATTCTGTTTGTTTGTTTGTTTACAAATTATGCTAAATGACATGCAATCAATAAAATGTACATTTGTAGCAGGGTTTGTAACTTTGTGATTAAACCCTTTGACTTTGACCAATTATTCAATTATTGTACTCAGAACTCAGAAAAATGTGTTTTGTTAAAAAATATTAGCTGTGTGCACTTGATTTATTTTAACATACAACCAGCATAATGTATCATATTTTTGTTATAAGCATTCATTTAGCTGATGCCTTTCCTAGATACTGCCACAATGTATTCAGCACTTTAAAAAGAGTCAGAGGTGTGTCAAGAAATATTAATTGTTCTACTGGGTGTGAGGTTCCCTCCATTCCCCATAAGACAGAGAGAGACAAGTGTCTATATCACGGCTAGTAAAAGTTTTTTATTATTTTTTATTTTAGAGAGCGACTAACAATAACTATTTCAACAGTCTTTTATCTCACAAGAAACTTGTGGAGCCCATAGTGATGAATGTGCAGCTTCCACCGTAGCTAAAAAAACTTCCTGATAATAATATAAATAATTTACTTTGAAAAGAAAAGCAACACATTTTCATTAATTATTTATCTCTCTATTAATTTATTTATGACAAGGCAGAGGCAAGAGAGCATAGCAGTCCTGACACACTATCCACATAGATATGCTACAACAAGGACAGCTCTGCAGTGACATGTTAATGTTACTTGACAGACATTTTGTTTCAGGTAATTCAGCTGTTGCTTAATGCGCATGTCTCCAATTCAGAGTGTAAGACACACATTGAGCTTGTGTTCAAGACTCTTTTCACTTTAAAAAATGGAACTCCCTGCTGTGAAACCGAATGATGGGAGAAGTATCCCCCCAAGCTGAAGACTCACTCTGCAGTGTGAGTGTGTGTGTGTGTGTGTGTGTGTCTGTGTCTGTGTCTGTGGATCTTTGTGGCTCAGGCACAGACTGCTAGGCAGCAATGATTAAATTTAGAAATTGGTGGGCTTACTCTGCCAAGAGTGTTCACATTACCATGCTGCTCATTTAGAAAAAAAATATGGCTTTGAAAGATGAAATATGAAATACTTTTTACCTCTTCCTCAACAGCCGTATGTTCACAGTTCAGAGGTAGAAACTCTGTATTGCTGATGGATGTCAGATAAAAAAAAAACATTATCTCTGCGCAATATGGCTGTAATTATCTTGACCTATTGTCCGCCTGCTCAGTCAGTTCTTTGGCACAGCGACATGGGGCCACGGTAATGGCTCCCGAATCATTTTCACCTTCACCACTGCCATGCTGAGAATTCAAATCACATAAAGAAAACCGAGGCACAGATTGGCTCCCAGATTAGCTGCTTATCCTGAATATCTTCTCTGCAACCTCCAAGGGCACCAATCTGAGAGAAAAATGATATCCTCACCTTTTTCATTTTGCATGATCAATTTTGGAAAACCTCAAGTAATAAAAGATGCAATTGTGCTTGTGTATCATTCATTGACTCACAGTCCTTTAATGTAATGATGGCATTGGCCCCAGCTGAAATCTGATCAGACCCTCAAGTGCTGGTGTTCTCTTCAGAGGACGTCATTTACTGAAATTTGAAAGATGTGCAAAGTTGCTCAAATGTAGAGTTGTGATCTTCCGTGTGTTTATATACAGTATGTGTATATTATACTGAAATGTCTGATACAATAAAGTGAAACTGATTTATTCAGCTCTGTGTGTTGTGTCCATGGACAATAATAAATATGGATGGACAAATCAGGCTTACCAAAGTTCTGTGAAATGAAGCTGTCAAAAGGGCAAAAATGAATGCAAAAATCCCTGCATCATAGGCGTAGGGATTGTACTTGTCCTCCCCAATAAAAAACATCATTGTCTGGCGCCTGACTTTTGTGTTCTCCATTTCAAAGACAATTCCACCCAAAGTTTTTGATTAAATAAAGTATTTAAAACCTTTCACCTTTCAAGAGATGGCAGAATTTCTTTCCATATTTACATATTTTATTTTCCTATTTTTATTTGGGTGACTACTTTGAATGAAATAATGGAGTTAATTACACATCTCAGTGGTTTTGGCAAGTACCCTATGGTTTCTTATTAGGAAATCCAGAGTGTGATACTTTACCTATAAAGTAATTTGTTTATGGGACTTAATTTGCTTTATGCAAAATTCAATCTAGCCAAAGGCTAATCAGCCAGCTGCATGTCCTGGGTGGACTGCTGTCACCCCTAATGGTTTCAGTCTATTATGATTAATCTTGCATTTATAATCAATTGGTTGGCACCAAATTAGGAAATGATCAGACAGAAAAAATCTGCCAATTCGACGTAAAGCCAGTCCCTTATCTCTCCTTAAGGTTACCAGGTCATTCATCTGCCTCTAATTACCACAGTGTTCGTTGCTGCTTTTGCGCTCTCTGGCGGTCAAAAACACATTTGTTTCTTCTTAGATTAAGGAAAGTGTCCGTCACATCACATATACACTTGACTACCACATCACATCACCAGCCCATTTAAACATTGTGTGAATCTCCCTGTCACTGGGAGCCAGTAGAGAAACTTGAATCAAAATGTTGCATTCAGTTAGTCATATCAGGGTAGGCTTACATTTAAAGGTGCATAATGCATCTCCTTGAAATACTAAAATAGATGTTAGAGATAGATCTGTTCACTGGCATAAACTGAGAACACACTGAAATAACCCTGCTGATACGGCTGGATTTATTTTGATTATCCAGAGGTAACGGGGGTTGGAGATAAAGTAAAAAGGAGTAGTAGTAGTTGAAGTAAAAAGTCAGGCGCTATATAAATTATGTCACTTTGAATGTAAGATCCTGGTGTGTCTGAATATTTTAAATTATTAATGAAGGAACCTGCCTTGCATGAAAATATGTGATGTGTATAAAGCAAATGGATACTGAAGATGTAATGCACACATTCCTGCTGCTGATGGGTAAAGGTATTTCACAGAAACAGGACTTTGTAGATATGGGTGTGCGCAACATTATAATTTTCAGGCGACAACAAAAAAAAATTCCTGCTAGGTGGTCTGAGCAGATGGTAACACAAGGAAACATAATTTATTGACACCAAGGTGGGCACTTTTGCCTCCTAATTTGCATGAATCATTATGTTGTTGTTTTCTCCTTCTCTCTCTTTCTCTGTCCCCATCTTTCTGGGCTGCCGTGAGCCCCCATGGCACATTTGCCTATTACAGGAGGCAGCTCTGGGCAGAGATTTCATAAAAGATTTGTTAAAGGTGCCCTTTGGAGTTTTGGACCTCTAGTAGCGCTGTGGAGTGATGCTTTTATGAGTGAGTCCCCATTTTGCTTGTTCTCATGCATGCACACAAGGACACCCATGCATAGAAATGTGCATGGGGGTGAAGCGATGTACATTCCTGCAACGGTTTCACACTATTCCATTGATCTACAGATGGCAGTAATGTGCCAAGAAATGCAATGAACCAACAAAATGCAGGCAAGAAGAAGACTCCTAGTAAGTACACATGGGGCATGTTTTATGTGTTACTTGTTTTATGGGAGAGATAAAAGGATTTAACATGTCTGTTAGACCTATAGGATACACAGTGTTTGAGTAACACTAAATGTAAAGAAAACTCCACAGGGCACCTTTAACAATACAGATGGACAGAGAACAATCAAGCTCTCCTGACTATAAAAATGTTTGCCTAATCACTACAAATCTGTTATTAAAATATTATTTAAACTCTTCATATCTCTCTAGAGAGGCTTTAACTGACTGACAAGGGTGGGGGGGGGGGCACTAATCCAAGTTAATAGTTTTATAGAGGAATCTGGGATTATGACCCTTTTAAGTAATCAGATGTGAGAGAGCAGAGTTTCTTACCTCCTTGACTGCACACTGGTAGCTAAAGATCAGTCTTTCAAAAGAATCTTGGGATTCAATGTTTATCCCTTTTGCATCTTTGCTCAGCTTTGCTACATTTGTCATTTTAAACTCCTGATAGTGGCATAATTAGTGGCATTAACTTACAGCAATGTATATAAACTATTGGCTAGAAAAGGTGAACCAAAACATTACCATAAGATATGTTATATTTTACATAACATAGATTATATAAAGGTTGTAATGTTGTTGTTGCAACACAGGATAAAACTGGTGGTGCATCCGTACCTAATGGATAAAGAAAGCTAGTAAATTTCAAAGTAAGGTAATGCCGATTTATGGTTGCCTTCAGTGGCACAAAGGTCTGATTGAATGCATTTGATAGCCCATATTGATTCTGCTATAGTGTGGCTGTTTTATCAGAAGACAAATTGCTTCTGCAGTCTAGCTTGGGGACTCAGACGTGACTGCAGTCTAAGGGGCAGCCCTGGACCTACCTGCAATAATTAAAACCACTTACAACATAGCACAGTGTACTACTCGCTATGGATCATCATCATTTAAAAATATATGATGGTGTTAATTATGTATCGCCTGTAAAATCCAAGTATCTCCAAATGCCAAATGTCATAGGATAAGAAAGACTGAGCTGTAGAAAAAATAAATCAAACGAAGTGAGGACAAGGAGTCTTTGTTGTCTATTATCAACTTATTTCTTTAAAGATGCCATGCCATCACAAGAGATTTCCTCTGGCGCTCAACCTAAACTAAAGTAATAATGTGCATTCCGAACTCAAGAAACAACCCCTTAACTGGAAATTAAGAGATAAAAAAGAAACTTCTTAACAATTAGTAATACTCTGGGGGACGTTTGGTGCATAAAGAAGCCCTGCTGTTCTGAAACTGTAAGCTATACACATACCAGTCCTCCAGGAGGGACTTGAATTCTGACTCATAACACTGAATGGTGATATTTAAGCAACTAAATCGAGGTTCTCATTCCTGCACTCCTGGTTTGAAAATAAATAAAACTTCTTTCTCTATGACTTTTACTTTTGTGCTCAATAATGAACTAGTAACAGATGGTGAGGGAGCAGAGCATCAAGTGGGATTTTCTGCCACTTAAACTAAGGACTGCTGTGTAGTACACGATGGAACCACTCAATGGATGAGGCTTAGGGCTGTGATGTTTTGTGTATCCTATACAAAAGGGATTCAATAATACATTGTATTACCCACTGTATCTGTGTTGTAAACGGCTGCATGTTTGTTTACAAAAAAAAAACTGTATTTATCATAATTCTAATCAACTGTATCTTCTCCTGACTTATCTAAAACACTACTTTCCATTTTACCAGCTGGGATTCATACACTGTCATAGTCCTCTTTGTATCTGCAGTGACTACAAAGGTAAATAAAGCAGTGGGAGCTGTAGGCTGGTTGCTCTACAATGAAAAAATTAATGAGCAACATATTTGCCCACCTACCACACTCCCACACTGTGAATTACCATAGCAGGCAAACATTTAAAAGCTACAAAACACTTCTGTTGCACCTGGAACATTTCTGCATTAATACACTTTTTTGAGGGGATATTGCATTTGGACTGTGGTTTAAATATGGCTCCACAATTGTTTTGATTTATATAATGCTTTTTATTACAGTTCTTGGGTAGATTTCTGACATTTGAATTACATTCATTCATTTAGTAGACAAGTACCATTGACAGTATTTTCACCTATAGAATAGAGAACAATTCAGGCATTCAGGCTTTTCAACTTCATTTGCTTGAAATGTAATAATTAAATTTAAATGTGTGAGGACATTTTTGTTTTTTTGGGGTTGAAATGACTAATACTTTCCATTAGTTTTGGAATTGGTCCAGTCGATCGCCTCTGCTGGCAAGCGCCAATGGGCTGCATTGGCTGCAACGTAATCCTTGCGGGCAATTGCGCCTGTGAAAAGTATGTCCACAAAAAAGCTTATTTTTGCCACTGACAGGCAGTCAGGTAGTTACTTGAAGTGTCAGACAACATTATGGGAGCCCTGCAGACCGAGTAAGATCCTTTTGTCTTCCTGCAAGAACTCAACCTCTTCCTCTTTAACTCAACCTTTCAGAACAAGAATTTTCCCTGAGCAAGACTTTCTGTCTCTGGTTAAACAAAACGGTCTATCTATGTATGGATCCTTTTTATCAGTCACTTAGAACACCAGCCTGAGCCTGTCTGTGCCAAAAACAAGCACTTTTAGTAGACATGTTTCTCATGGGTGCATTTGCCCCAGGAGGATAACGTAGTCATTGCCCGTTCGTTGATGGCAACATACTGGACCATTTCCAAAATGAATGGAAAGTATTAGTCATTTTGAGCCAAAAATTTGTAAAAAATAAAATAAAATAAAAATACCAGTCACATATCAGATGTACTGTGAAAAATAAGGTACAATGGATTCATATGTATGACAAATAATAGACTCATATGTGCATATTAATTGTTTTATTTATTTTCTTAATGACACACAGATTTCCTGTATACTGTATTAGTAACATAGCATTTGTTACCATGCTTTTATAACTAATTTGGAAATCATTTGCACTCTTTACCAGGCACACAGACGAGACATGTGGAAAGTGATGTTCCTTTGCATGTCTGTCGAAGCCAACATCAGGAGCTTTCATTATCTGCTGACAAATATGTCTTTTCTTGTCTGATGGATCGATGTGAGCCAGAAGACAGAGTGAACTGGAGGTTGTGGGGAGAGTGATGACTTTTAAAGGATCATAAAGAACCTCTGGGCGACAGCTCTGTAGAGGATTATTCAAAAGCGTTTTAATTTATTGGGTAATTCTAAGGGAAGGGTTCTCCTTATCAATGAAATGGCTTCAGTCTGAATGTGAGTCCTCTGACATTTAATTTGGTTCCCCCAGAGCTCCTGGTTTTAAACAACTACAGTAGCAGAACTCTCAAATGGACGCCATTATGAGCAATATCACAACATCCTCAGTGGATATCGACACACAGACTGAATACTCAGCACTGCTCAAACTTTAAAAATGATACATTAAATACAATACAGCACATTTTTTTATTCGATCTTTTATCATCAGACACCTATCCTATTTGCAGCCATATTTACTTTAGTCCAGTGCTTTGATCTCAGGCTGTCACCTCCATTAAAAGGACATCAATCATTGAAAAGGTCGTGGTTACTGGTAAATAACACCCCTTGGTCGCTGTTTCTTTTAAGCAATTAGTGTCAAATATTTTGATTATAAAACAGGGTTATCAACTTTGATTAACAATGTGCAGTGGGAGTGTTCTGTCATGGTGAAGGGTGGTGGGCATGTGGATGTGTAGTGGACTACTGAAGCTTCCAAGACAGAACAACACAAAAATACAAAATGCACAAAAACAGCAACATTTTTATTTTATGGGAGCTTTCCGTTCAGCATCACAGAAAGGCAACACAAACCAGATTATTACAAACCAGGCTATTATTTTTCAAATAAAAAGCAAAAACAGTACAGCTTTATTGTTCTCCTGAACCCTCAGCTCCTTAAGCCTTAAGCTACAATTTGTATGTGTCTGAGTGGGGAAGTCTAGCTTGCATCTAGATGGCACAGACTGAGGTTGCATGACTGTTGTTGTGCTTCAGTCTTCCACAATTACAGGATATTTTCATTCCAAAATGGAGGGATTTGATGTGTGTTCTTACGCTGTTTGTCCAAATGATTGTGTTTCTGGCTGGCAGCACATGACAAATAACTGCAAGATATGCAGTTATTTGTCATGTGCTGCCAACCTCAAATTTGAACATTGGCAAGAGGGGGTGCATATGAGTGTGTAATTAACAACTTTTCAAAGACAAATTACTAATCTTTGCAAAAGTTTTTGTTAAATGCTTATTGCTGAATGTTAAAGAAGACTTATTTTGTCAGTGCAGGCAACCCCATTATAAAAGCACCTCGACATACTGCTTTGATCACATTGGCTCAGCAGATACGATCATCTAATGGCATAATGGTATTATGTCACTTCCATCTATTCATAGGCTTATATAGGTTTGTGTATATTTTGCTTCCATTCCTGTTTGAATTAGTAACATTTATACTTGTTTGAAGTATATAAAGGCCCATGGTCTACTCACACAGGTGTTTCCACTTATTTTGTGCTAAACTTAGAAGTATCTAAGTACACCCTGAAAGTAGCATCGCTACAACGGATAATGAACGGATATTTCATGAAGTGAAATGGTTAAAAATACAAATAGCAGTTCAACATGTATCATTTACTGGCACGTGTATTTTAGTACTCTGTATATGCAGTACATTTAAATAACATAGCTTTCAAATTTGAACAAACATATAGACTAAATAAATTCAAACATTAACTGAATCATTAAAATCATTGAATATTATTGTGAGAAAAGAGGAGGGTATACTGTGTCATTGCATTAAGCAATCACAGACAAAAACTTAATCGTTTGTTCATGTGAGCATTTTAGCAGATTCTTAACATGTCCCATTACAGCTGGTGAGTTTAAAGTATTGGTTGTTGGAAACAGGTTGAAAATGTCCTTACCATAAAATGCTTGTTACCTGGCTCTGTGGTATTTTTGTGCCTTGCACAGCATGCATGTTGACCAGGTGCAAGGAAAGATACAACACGATGGGAGGTAGGGCAAGGTGTATTTTGGTGAAAATTGGGTCCTTGACATGTCAAGATCATGGTGGCTCTCATCTCCTTACTCCCAAACTCTGTCACAGAGCTATATTATTCTATCTCATTCATTTTTGATAATTTATCTGTCAATCACATAGTAAGTGGAAGAACGAAGCACTTTTGCTCTGATGTAATACTGAATGTGTCTTTAGTGTCATAAATGCTTTCATAGTCAGTGGGTGAGTGACAGTGACCTTGCCAGAGTAGAGAAAAGTGAAACACAGCTCGGAATGTGAATGTCCATCACAGGCCTAACTAGTTAAGGGCAGATGACAACTCGGAAGGAAAGTTTTGGTGTATTAAAACACAGAATACTTGGTGACATAGTAACATAGACAAAGATCGCAGTTCTTTCCATTAATCAAGGTATGGTGTGTACTGGCCTTTATCCTGCCATATCTGTTGTCAGGTAATTGGTGGCTTGCAATCACCATTTAAGTGAGGGAAGAAATAAAAAATATATGAACATGTAACATATGCAGAATATATTGTTTTACTGGCTATACCAGCAGCGCACATATGGTGTAGGGTTGTGTGAATCACAAGACAGTGAGCTTTCGTTTTGAGATTGTGAGGGATTGTGTCTTTACTTTTTGGACAGCACTGTGAAACTCTTTCACCATGTTTGTGTAATATGGATAAGTTAACATCTACAGACGAAAGTAGACTATGTAAGGGATAAAGTTACTAAACAATGGCCAGCTGGTACTGGCAAAATGAAAGCTGACAGAGGGTGATCAAGATCCACAAAGTTTTCTCATTTCTGTGTAAAATATATAAACAGAAGAGGGCCTATTTTTACTTTTGTATCAGTCAGAATCAGAATACTTTATTGATCCCGGAAGGGAAATTGCTTTTTGATACAGTTGCACTGCTCAATAAAGTTATTGAAAAAAGAATAATAAACAGTAGAATATAGAGGGTGTAGAGGTTATAGAATGTAGAGGGTCCAAATATGGTTGGACCAGGGG
>JAVQJD010011200.1:0-21887 GCA_036023655.1 Nannoperca australis
CCCATCTCAGAGTTCATTATTCCAGCAGGTCAAGCGTCTCTGAAGCCGGGCCCAACCGCTGTTTATTCTGCAGGGTGCAAGGATAACATTTAGATAAGAGGCCGCTTGTTTAATTGACACACGTCTCTGGTGGCTACACACTGCCAGGGTGGAGATGTGAGTGGACCGAGTTGGGCAACGGCCTTCAAAACAAACAGTCACACGATAACCACTCAACAACAGAATCAGTGAGGAAGTCAATTCCCATTTGCATCAAACATGGTCCAACAGCCTCTGGGAGCAGTGTCCATGGAGAGTTTCTATAATCGGAGTGGGACTGACTTTTTAATCTTCTTTTTTATCCGTTATTATTTCAGAAGGGGCCTGGTATGTTTTTATAGGCATGTGCTGGTGGGGCGGCCTTCCCTCCCAGAGGTGGGTGGGAGCTGGAAACTGATGGGAGAGAGGTTCACTCCACTTATTTACTCAAATAAAACCCTGCTTTTATTTGTCTTTTTCTTTCCTTATAGGAGAAGAACACATTTAAACTCCCCTTCATTAACCTGTTCATGTAACAGAAAGGGAAACAGAAATTCACTGCTTTTTCTAGATTAGAGTATTCTTTACTTTAATTCTGGTGATTTCTTATCAGTAACTAGTTGTTCTATGTACTGTGTTAGTATTGATTTATTGTATTCATCTTATGTAGGTTTGTGTACATGCTTTAGCAACATTTTGTACACGTTTTGGAAAAAGAATATCTAAAAACGCTCACCACTGTCACCTCATTAGTACATTTTATCTCAATGACTGTACTTAAAGGAATAGTTTGACATTTTGATTCATGTGTTTATTTGCCCTTTTGAGTAAGACCTAAATGACAAGAAACAAAAATACATCTAGCAACATCTCCACTGCCATCTTAGTTATATTATGTATCTAGTTTGTTTAACCTATACGTAAATGTAAAGAAATGTATAAACAGCAATTTGTGGTTTTAAGGGGAGAACAGTTTATCAGTCCACCCAGGACTTTCTGTGTTAGCAGTAAGTAGTTGTTTTTATTCCATTTACTATACATTACTTATTTCTAATGTCTTAATTGTATTCATTACTTGTATGTTTACGTATATGCGGTCACCACAGGTGGCGCTCGCCATTATCTGAGAAACACTTTGTTTTTTTCCTTTATTTAATCAGGAAGTGTCATTGAGATTTACAAGAAATGAGATCACTAATAGTAAAGTAAAGTTCCTCATGTCTCTAACTTCAGATGGTTTTTCAGGTCATACCAGTGATAAGAGTCATACTGTAATCTAGACTCCCCCGAGTTCAGAGTGGGTGTGAGGTACCACTCAGCTGAAGCCGGGACACGTTAGCCTAGCTTACTATCAAGACTGGAAGCTAGAAACCGCTAGCCTGGTTCTCTCAAGTTCAAGAAATCCACGTTAAAAATTCACCAGTTAACAGAGTGTGTCTTGTTTGTTTGACTTTGTTGACTTGTTCGTGGTGAACAACAGGCAGGCTCAATGACATTCCAGAGTCTTCTCGTCACAGTGAGGTTGCCAGGCAACCAGCAAAGACGCTGTACTAGCAGTTAGAAACAGTTAAAGAACGTAACTCCATCTAAAACGAGTTGTGTTTGTTTCTGTACAGAGGAAACAAACAAGATTTATAGAAAGTTTTAATTACTGAACGTTAGAGGTGCAAATAGGTGGATTCTTTTTTACAGTTTGAGAGTCAGGCTAGCGGTTTCCCCCCGTTTCCAGTATTTATGCTAAGCTAGGCTAATTGTCTCCCAGCTCTAGCCCTGTACAAAATACGTAGACATTCGAGTCATACTGATTTTTTTATGCCTGCCTGAAAGAAAGTAAAAAAGTATTTCTCACAATGTTGAACTATTCCCTTAAGTACAGTTTTGAGGTACTCATATATAACTTTAGGCTAACGGCCGACCTTGGTTTCTTGTTGCTTTGCGGGTTAAAGATTTTACTTTAAACATGAGATTTTAAAAAGTAAAAGTTTTTCAACTTTATTGCAGCTCAGTGACAAAAATGGATTTGACATGTTTTAGAGTTTTAGAGAATATTCTCAACTTGTGCAAGACTCTTTCCTTTCTTATTACCTGCTTCCTTCCTTCCTTTCCTGTGTCTCCTCAGATCCTTCCTTTCCTTCTTTAACTAATACAAAAAACTGGAGGTTTTTACCTGAAAGTGAAACTAAAACTTTAATCTCCTGCTACATCTGTAAATTCACTTTTCAAATACATTTTACCCCCAATACCTGTTGTACTCAGTAAAACTTTGATTTAACCTTTTTTAATCTGTGGTATTTTTACTTTTACTAGAGTACAACATTTGAGTACAACTGGGAAAAAACCTTTGGTGGACTGTAACAGCTTGTATCATCCTACTCTGACATTTTACATGTGGCTGTTATGTTTTTTCCTCCACCTCTCGATAAACTTTTACAGCTGCAAACAATGTAAAAACCGGTTCCAACCTCTCTTTCAATAAGAGGTGCACACACACACACACACACACACACACACACAGGGATTCTGCTGAGTTTTTGTCTTCAGTAACAAAAACGTCCACAGGAGAGATAAAAAAGGAAGAAGGGAAAGTATTGTTTTACGCTTTCACAATCTCCCCTGGCAAGAGCGCACCCCCGATTCCACTTTGAGAAAATAAACATGATGGAATTTGGGATCAGACACAAGTACAACTTCCCCTTGACCTCTGACCCAGCAGGAAGTGGGAAGTGTTCCTGTTATTCAGCCCTCAAGATGAGGCACAGAAACAAGTAACAGTGTTCGTGAACATTTGCTCGAGGTCCGCACGTACAATCTCCACAGACGACTGTGAGATTTGTCCGTCTGCTCGGCCCCCTCGCATTTTGTTAGCTAACTGGGAATCGCGACTGGCGTCCAGATCACACTGAGGTGCCCAGAAAACCAATATTTAGCTTGTGAAGATCCTTCTGTGGTTCATCTTTGGTGCTAGATGCTTACTGCTGTGCTTGCACACTCTTTGTGATGGATCGTATCCCGGTTGTACGACTGAATTGTCTTGCCATGGAGGAGGTCGTGTTTTTGATTCATTTGTCTGCTTTTTAGTGAACAGTATCCCTCATGTGCCAAATGTGTTAAACACCAGATTTCAGTGAAATTGTTGGTGCGAATCCAGATCCTGTCAAGCATTTCTCAACGTTTGAGTCATTTTCCCAAAAGTCATGTTTCTCATTAAAGTACTGCGCTTGAATGACAAAGAATCTGGCACACGTATCCCATGATTATCTTCGTGATTAATGCAGGTTCTACATTTCTAAATACTTTCAATTATAAAAGTACATTTAAATTATTGTGTGATTGTTCTTGGTGGGTGTATTTTCCATCATACTCTATCATAGTTTGCATCATGTAATCCTGCGGACCTTTGAAGCTCATGTCTCATATTAGCAGTGAAAAATGGCCTCTGAACTTTAACAACAGAAAACAGAAATAATTCTTCCTCTCACATGAAACCACCACAGCACTGAAACAACCTTCTGAAACCACATAGGACAATGCATTTAGCTACACAGAGTTTGGGTATAGTACCATACAATGTTGTTTTACAAGAAGCTAGCCCACAAAAACACACACACACACACACACACACACACGAAAGTCAGACACCAGAAGTCAACACTTCCCACTTGACTTTGCAGATACAGTGTGCATGTGTGACAGTTGGAGAAGCATTTCAAAAGATGTCAGCAAAAAGAACCTAAATAACAATAATAGACAAACAACAACAGCTCAGTCGCCTCTGCACCACAACAGCTCCGTTACAAAACCCTCTAGGCGTTACAGATACATTTCTTGTAACGGCTTGTCGGAGTTGGGATGTATTCATAACTACACATGCAACACTTTCATTTCCTCATTACCGAGTCTCACCTCACTGACCACTGCCAAGTCATTTGATACGTACGCACTATTTAGAAAATTGATTTGCAACTTGTTTGATATTTGATTATTTGTTTTAATCATTTTAAAAATCAAAAGATAGCATCAATTCTGGTGTTTGTTTTTGTCTTCCATGATAGTAAAGTGAATATTTGGGGGTTTTGGACTGTTGGTTTGACAAAACAAGACATCACCTTGGATCCTGTGATAGGCATTTTGCTTTTTCCTGACTATCTATGGACCAAAGAATCCATTAAATCATGCCACTTTCCATGGTAGGTTTACTTACCATGCTACAGTATAAAGATTCACATTAATAACAACTGGAAGTGGAAACAACTCTCCCCCCACTTTAAAAAAAAAGTAGTTCACAATAACAGGTGCTTTTTAACTGTATTGTCCTGCACCAACATCCTGTTTGAGTCAGAAATTCATAAAATTAGAGAAGCATGTTGCTTTCAAAATGCTTTGTTAACGTCAACACGTTACGTTGTTTTATAATCCAGTAAATGAATAGGTGAAAAAACATAACTTCTTGTAAATAATTAATGGTACAAAGGCTTGACGCTTTAAAGTGGAGACAGTGAGATAAACTGCTGATTGATAGCAGATCTTCTTACTGATTAGGGATATTACAGAGTTGTGTATATGTTGAAGAGAGTCGTGAGCTGTGTGAGATCATCTGACTGATGTGGATTTTCACAATGACCACATAATGAGTGCTACAAATGAATCAAAATGATTGGAAATCAAAAACTTCAACTGTAAATCTTATTTCTCTGAACCAGCTACTTCATGTAATACTTATTGGTATCTCTTTTGACCATGGAGCAGATCAGGTCCTTTAAACGAAACAAAAACGAGTTCCCAGAGTCATAAATAGCAATTAAAGTGCGATAATGAAACGAATGACCTCTGTGTAGTTGAAAAGTGCAGCACCAGCTGGGCTCGGTCTTGTTGACGTGCAACCGGAAAGACCGCAGCTCTTCAGCGGCTCATAAAGTAAAATCACCACCAAAACTGAGACAAACGGCATTAAAACAGTGTCAGAGCTGAAAGCAATGAGTTCATACAGTTTCTTCAGATGGATTTCTTCAGCTTTGTGAGGCAAAGAACTGGCAACAGAAGGTCAGGAAAGGTTAGCTTAGCTTAGCACAAAGACTGGAAACAGGGAAACAGTTAGCCTGGCGCTGTCTAAAAGGTAGAAAGGTCGAAAACGTTTTGGGTGGGGCTTATGTGCCGGCCAGACAGCCTAGCTAGCCGATTCCCAGTTTCTAGTCTCCATGCTAATCGCTTGCTAGCTCTTCTTTACAGTAAAGAAATAGTCCAACTCATAGACCCACTGAAAAAGCATGTGTTTTTGTAAGAATTAAACCGAATATAACGTGTTAATTTATGAGCTTCAGAGGAGCTAGCAGGCGGATTTTGTTACCGTCAGACAGAGCTAGGCAAGCTGTTTCTCCGTGTTTCCAGTTTTCATGCTAAGCTACTAAGCTAAGCTACCCGGCTGCTGGCTGTAACCCCCATCTTTTGCATACGTGAGGCAACTCTCATCATAGACAGCGAATAAGCTAATTTCACAAAATGTCAAACTATTCCATAGGAAGACTTAAATGACAATATCAGTACCACAGAAACCTTATTTTACTCATTTACTGAGAACTTATGCAGAGTTATGAAAGTGTCAGAAAGACTACAGTATGTAACCTGGACAGAGCCCAGATACACTGCATGTAAGACAATTGTAAAGAAAAGTGAAACAAAAAGATGAACAGAACAGCGTGTTCTTGCAAACGTTAGAATTTCAGGGTAATGTAACTGTAGCCCGAAATACATGACCAACAGTGTAACAACCCACATTCTGCTGGACGACATCTATCTGTGTCAATGTGAGGTGTGTGTGTGTGTGTGTGTGTGTGTGTGTGTGCGCAACACTTGCAAGTTGTGTTGTATCTACGATGTGAAATGGTAACAGATAATGGCAGGATGGACGTTTGACTGCAGAGGGGAAGAGGGAGAAATAAAACACTGAGCAGAATCACAGATCAGTTACAATTTGGACACTCAGCACATTCCTGCCGTATCTCTCTCTCTCTCTCTCTTACACACACACTTTCTAAATGAGGGGAGATCAAACCTGATGATAATTTTACCCTCCACACAATTGCAGCAGATTACCGTCTCAGAGATGAAAACAAAAAAAGCAACAAGGGGGTAGAACAATGACGATGCAAATATTGAAAGAATCTCATTAAGACGTGGTTGAAGTGTTAGTTTGATTTTGTAGGCCTGTTATCATAAACCTGGTTATAAAAACTCAATACACATGCAGGCAAAACAGTAACATGTGATTAAAATGAAATTAGAGCTGGGACATTAAACAATATGTCAATATTGTGATATACGATTGATTTGGTTTTTGTAATTTTGGGAAATGTGTTTTAAAAAAGTATTTTTTAGGTCTTTTATCATCAATTAATGAATTTAATGTTTTATGAATTTTACAAGCAAAACTAACAAATATTAGATGGTTTCAGCTCCTGAAACGTTTACGATTTGTTGCCTTTCTTCATCTTAATTGATAATAAACAAAAAAAAAAAAGAAGAAGATATTTGAAGTCTTCACTCTGGACTCTGTTTGTTGCAAGTGAAACGTGAGTGTTCCAGCTCAATAAAGCAAACTTTAATCGTTCTACTTGTTCAATATAGGGCTGCAACAAATCATTACTTTCATTATTGATTAATTATTCTATAAATTAGCAGAAAATGTGGAAATATTTTCAAGGCAATGTAATCAAGTATCTTGTTTTGTCCAATTTACTCCAAATGAAAAACAGAAAATCCTCACATTTTAAAAAGGTGAAACCAACAAATAGTAGAGATTTGTGCTTTAAAATGAACTTCATCGATAATCAAAACAGTTGCCTATTAATTGTCTTTTCAGCGACTAGTTGCTGTAGCCCTAGTTTGGTCATCACATCACAAATAATCTTTAAAGTCCTTCCTTAAACACAGATTGTGATCCCAACTTTATATGCATTCATATACACCACTGAGGGGATTTTCTTTTAATTCTTCAGAAAAAATGAGTTTATTAATATCGAGTGTCATCTGGTAATTTTATCTATAAATAGTTACTCAAGTGAATTTACAGGAAATGTACAATAAGATGCAAAAAATCGCCACCATGACAGCAGATTTGATCTCATCAGCCACCTCTAAGCGACCCGTGCAAAATGATTCTGAGAACGAATGTAAACACTGTTTTCACTTTTTAAAGGCTGATGACTAACTTGGACCTTGGAGAGAAATCCCACAGGACGCTATCACACCCCAGAGAGGCACACCACGATTGTGAGACGATAAGTACATTAACTTCAAGCTTAGTCATCTGAGGAATCTAAAATTGAAGAGCCATTAATCATTTGTATTGTTTATTCATTCGGCGGAGGAAAGACTCAAGAACTTAAACTTAAAAAAATACTTAAAAACTTTTAAAAACTTGACTCATGTTTAAGAAATCTTTATTGTTCCTCACCTTTATGCCTTATTCCCCATCACCATCCCTAAAACCAGTGGTGGAGTAAGTACTCAGATCCTTTATTTAAGTAAAATACTAGTAGGCTACCACAAAGTAAAAATACTACGTTGAACATGTACTTAAGTAAAAGTATGTAAGTAAGATCAAGAAAATGTACTGAAAAAGTAATGACCCCGACTGTTACACTAGGACGGACGGACATACAGACAGACATTACTGTTGTAGACGGTTGAGGTGGAGCTCATTTTTAAAAAAAAATGTATAGCATAGCAAGTAATTATTATTCGTTAAGTACAAATTCACAAATAACACCGTCACAAATACCCAGAGCCCAAAGTGACACTTCCCAATGCTTGTTTTATCCAACCAACAACCACTAACCTCAAAACATTATTAAATAGACGTTTTAATTATTAAAATAGTTCAAGGGAAAAGCAGCAATTCCTCAGATGTGTGAAGCTGGAACCATGACATGTTTATAACAGAAAATCATATTTTTTAAGCGTTATAAATCTTGATTTGTAATTACAGCCGTCAGATAAAAAGTACAATATTTCCCTGTGAGCTGTAGTGGAGTAGAGGTAGAAAGTAGCATGAAACGAAAAGACTCAGGTACAAGTATATAAAATGTGTCCTTAAGTGCACTTAAGTAAATGTATGTACCACTGCAGAAAGCTTAAGACTTATTTTTCCCCCCCTTAAAATGGACACACGGGGGGTTGAACAGCAGAGGGGTCATTATCATTCCTCCCTGTCAGTCACCAGGTGGGTTCACCACTGGATGCACACACACATCCACACTAACCCTCAATGTTTCTTGCTGCCTTCACAGGGATTCCACTGCAGGCAAGTTCAAGTTTGACCTCATATATCAGCCTAAACACATCTCCGACACCGTGTCTTCAGTCGTGACACAAACAGGTGGAAGATGTTAATTCTGTTAATGGCTTTTGTGTGTCGTTTGAGGAACCCAGAGCAAGTCGCAACAGGCTGCTTTGTTCCCTTAGCAGACACACACCAAAGAGCCCACTCACAACGCACGCACACAGACACACACACACAGACACACACACACACACACACACACACACACACACACACACACACGGTCTCCAGTTTCCAACAAAACAGGATTTTAACTGACACAGAGAGAGGGATTCATTTGGCTATGATCTCTGCTCTTCCTCTTTAACCCTAAGTCTAAAAAAGAATAAAGGGCCACAGGGATGCAGGAAGAAAAATAAAGCACAAATGCATTCACGGAGCTCGGAAATTATTCATCAAAAGAAACAAAAACAGACAGCTGGAGCCGACTGCACCTTGTGGGTACGTCCACACAACAAACACACAACCTGTGGGCTGTCAAACCTCCATCAATGCAAATTGTTGGCCTCAGCAAATCAGCACGAGTGAGATAAGATAGGATGTGTCCTATCTGAACCCAAATGATTTCGCAGACTTCAGTAAGTAAGCAGCATTCTTACTCACTGTTGGGAAAGACTCTGGCCTGTTTGAAAAAGATAGAGTCCAATGATGACTTGCGATGTTTCACTGTCCTGCTGAGAGTACAACCTATGCCAGTTACGATGCATCTTTCTGCATCAGAATATTGTGCAAGTTGCATTTATTTTCATTGCAGATCAGGGTGTCAGTAACTGTTCTCATCTTGCAGAAACACCCATGAAACAACATCTGGATTCCCTGTGCTGGATCTCATAAATCGTGTGCGTGTGCGTGTGTGTGTTTGTGTGTGTTGGGCAATCCCATGTGTCACCGTGCAAACTTTTCTATAAAAACTTTTTTATGATCATTTTGGATTCATATTTCTGACTCAGCCGCGCAGGATAACATACAACAGATTGCTTGTAGCAACTGATCACATTTTCAGCCATATTGTCAGGAGTATGGGGAGATTAAGGGCAGTCACTCACCAACAAAGACGCAAAGAACATCCACCACGATCAGAATCAGCTTCTTTCCTTTTTCTGTCATGTTTACGCCGATGTCGCTGCACTTTCATACATAAACCGCGTGTTAAAAGGTAGTAATACGAGAACGCCTGGAGTTACTGAGGGAAAAAGTGCAATCGGGACAAGTCGACCTGCTCGTTCTTCCGGCTTCGCTCCTCTGTGTACCTGCCCGCCCGCCTGCCTGCCTGTCTGTCTGTCTGTCTGCGCGCTGCGCTGTTTCAGGTGAGCTGCAGAGGACGCTCTGCGCGGAGCTGCGTCCTGTCAGTCCGGCCCCTTTTTACGCATGGGTGTGTGTGTGTGTGTGTGTGGGTGTGGGGGGCGTCTTTCCTCACAAACAGCGGGATCACAAAGGATTTGGTTTCCCGAAATCCCCCTACTTTCTCTGCTTTGCCCTCTGAATTTATGTAAACTTACACTCCTATGAAAGAACTTGAATCTCTACTCACACTGTACTGACTTGGGATTGGTCTTGTAGGAGTGCAAAGGTAAAGGGACATACATATATTGTGGCCAGTTATCATTTCCATCATTTGTATGTGTGCGTGTGTGTAGGTTTTATGGGGTTTTTAGGTGTGTGTGTGTGTGTGTGTGTGTGTGTGCGTATATATGTTTGTGTGTCCATGTCTGGGCTAGGGCTGAGATTTAAGAGGCTTTGTTTTGGTGCTGTTTTCAAGTAAAAATGAACCTGAAGATGAAGAACAATAAGAAACAATGGCAGGTCACATTTCCAGCCTGTAAGAACAAACGGATTTCCTTTGGGGTTCTCTTAAAGTGTATTTGGATTACTTACCGCGTGCGTATTCTACTCAAAAAAGGAAAACTGGTCAAACTAAACCGTCTGTTATGCACTCATACATGCTCTGTCTATACACATAGAAACACACCTGTGGGGCCTCAGCTGGTCCCACTATGACAGTGATGCTGGAGGTGAGGTAACCTGAGGCAGATGCACACGTGGGGAAAAGTCTATATCAATTTTTCCTAGCAGAAGTATTCGGATCATTTACTTAAAGTAAAAAATACTCCCTTAGAAGAAAGTCTTGAATTCAATGTACTCAAGTAAAAGTAGGTAGGTGTAAAGTGAAACTATGTTACTTTGGAATGTGGAAATAAAACAAAATTATACAACATGTACAGTAATTCTGAATTTCTTTTTTTCTTAAATAGCTTTCTTATGATTTACATCCAACTCATGCTAAAATAAAATTACAAAATTGATATTCATGCCAGCTTTAAAATGTTGTTTACCTTTCATTTCCCAGATTTACCTCTTTACAGTGTTCCACAGTTTACTACCTCAGTTATTATTCTAACATTCACCAACTTTGCTCCAATCCCTGAGATAACTTTGAATCCTTTGCTGCCACCTCCCGGGAGCTGAGGCTCAGTCTCGTGACGGAGCAGAACTTCTTGGCTTGTTCTGTTTGAATCATCTGTTTTCTCAGCTCATGAGGGAGCGGTGCAGGAAGCAGCAGAGCGTAGAGGTTTTGTACAACAGTTTCAGTCTCCTGTGGATAACAGAATTGGCTCAGCACATAAAGCAAAGTGAAAATATGATCTGCATTTTCAGTCTTCTCACAGTAGTGATGAAGCACAACGGATAAAAACTCAATTGATCAACGTGACAAATCCCATAATGTGCAGTCAAATTGCAATAATCCTTCTCTTTTTTTAATAATGTACAAGTGCATTTCTTGGGATGAAGTTAAAACACATTTTATATTATAATTGACACGAGAAGAGGACAACAGAACGTTGCCTCAGATGAATTAGTTCAAGATATAAATATAACTCTACTCATGTTGGAAACTGGTCTCCATGTGCATTCTGGCAGAATATGGAATATGACAATATACCATTAAAATATTATTATAGTCATTATGGAGGAGTCCAAGAGTACACTTTGAACACTGTAAGAGTGAGATATGTAAAGATTCTGCATGAAACTGTAACTAAAGTATCTGCTGGACTTTATTGTTACTCAGATTAAAAAACAGCAAAGTTGGCAAAGTAGGGCTGCAACTAACAATTATTTAATATTGATAAATCTACCAATTATTTTCTCAATTAATCATTTGATCTATAACGGCCAACCAACTGTCTAAAAAACCCGAAGAATATTGAATTTATTATGCTGTAAAACCACGACAAGCGGCAAATCCTCACAAGCTAGAACCAGATTTTTGGGGCATTTTTGCCTGAAATTTTTCTTTTTTCTTTGAACTTTTTGAAGTTTTCTCTCAAGCCGATTCAGTTGCATAATAAAGACACAAAAGTAACCCCATAGCGAAGCCCAAAAGTAAAGCTTTCAGGAACTGAAGTTTGAATGAAGAATCATAAAAGTTTGTACAGTGTTGCAGGCAGCATTTTGTATTATTTACATTCCTCAGTATTAAAGTCAAGGCTCATCATTCAACTATAGTAATACGATGTCAAAAACACATCTTAAAACCTTCACAATGGATCAAACGTACAAATATATAATGAATCAATCACAAAAAATACAGCGTCTATAAAAAGTACTCATCCCCCCATTGGACTTTTTCATGTTTTGTCCTGTTTAATTGAAACAAAGTGGATGTAATTTAAGTAATAGTTTGATGTTTCGAGAGCTTACTCGTCTTCCTGTCAAGGTTTAGAAGAGAAGATTGATAACACTTTGCTTAGCTTAGATTATCTTAGCATAAAGACTGGAACCAGGAGGAAACAGCTAGCTTTGCCCCTGTCCAAAGGTAAGCACATAACCCCTAACTAGAACCACAGATTGTTGTTTTACACGTGTTTGTACCGATTAAACAAATGCGATATAACTTGTTCATTGCGTGAGTTTTAGAGGTGCTTTTAAGGCAATTTATTTTACCTTTGGGCAGAGTCAAGCTAGCTGAATTAACTAGCTGCTGGCTCCAACTTCGTATTGAACACAGAGACAATGTCTAACTATTACTTCAAGCTTCTTTTGATCATCTCTCATTTTAGATTTTTAGATGTTTATTACAAAATGTGTTTTCGATAGACAAAAAAAAAGTTTTACTAAAAAGTCAGAGGGAGTGTGCGTATCTGTTATGGACACTGTAGCAAAATAAATCTACATTTTATTTCCCTGGCATGAAACTACAACGCGGCGGAAATGTAAGGATCACACTCCACGGGACAGTAGGAGAAATCCACAAAAACTGAATGAGGAAACGACGACGTAGTAAAAGTGTCAGAAAGGGCATCGGGGCGAGTGAAGGTGTTAGGCTGGAGCGACGGGAGCGAGTGATAGAGGCTCTGAGAAAAGGGGTGTTGTTGGGGTGACGTGACCTCAGAGGGTTGAGGGAGCACGGCGTCGGAAGGGCTTCGAAGCTGTTTCAGAAAAAGACGAAAAGTGTTCAGTTCAGCTGTTTGGGAAGGAGGTGAATCGGATCCTGTGGTGCTCCTGCCCTGCAGAGACACAGGCTGGAGCTTAACGTCATTAATGCTGACAGTGCTGTGCTGCCAGTCATTGGACTGGAGATGGGAAGGAAGTAGGAGGGGTGTAGGAAGACTTCTAGGAGTCTGAGGGGAGAGAATATTGGAGTAGATGGTGGGGCAGGAGGCGAAATCAGTGTTGGAGGTCAATTTTCTGCTATTTTGAGGTGTCTGAGCTCCTAAAAGTGGGAGCGGAGAGTAGCGGGGAGAGGAATATTTTTTGAGGTCATGGACGCTTTCATAACGGTCTTCCTGATCTGGGTCGGTGGCCTGCCGCTCCATTTCACCAAGCAAAACAACTTCAGAGTATTTGATTTCAGTCTTCTCTGCCATTGCGGGTCGCATCATACTCTAAGGTGAAAAACAAAAATAAACATTTTAAATTTTGTTTCAGGATATTGTTTTATAATCTTCATCATTCCAAGTAAAATAGAATTTTCGACTTGGCCCTCTTCAATAAACCTGCAATAACACAATTTTATCATCACAGTTGCATATTTACACATCCAGCAGATACGGAACAACATTCTCAGTCATTTGAGCTTGTGTTTCCTGCCGCCTGGCGAGTCCAATACACACTCTTTCAGCTCCTTTTTTTGGTCTCCACCAATTCCTGATGCAACTGTCTGGCTCTTTAGCTGCTAAATGCTCCACTTTTATTAGCAACTTGTTGCTAACTGTGTCTGTCTCCAGCTTGTTGTTGAGCAGGTAGTGTAGAGGGGGATTTTAGAGCTTTTCCCTTGTTACTAGCATTAAGTCATTTTGACTGTTGTTTGTGGTACATCATCTTTTTCTGATTTATACTATTACTGAATTTGTTGTGTTTATAATTATTTACATTATTCAAAATAAGGTTTTCAATTTTTTAGTTGCTTTGCAGTAGAAAAGGCAAACTCCTGCCTTCAGCCTCTATTGGAAGCGTGAGTAGCTCGCTGCATAGCTGTGCAAAGTGCATGCAACGTGAGGGCAGATGAGAACGATGTTTGGCTTCGCAGCATTTGTAAAGACCAACTGGTCCTGTGGAATTAAGGCCTGAACATACTGCTTTTGCTGCCATCTAGTGGTTTCAATTTGAATCTAGTTGATTGTGGATTGTAGCTTTGAAACAAATCCTGCTAGGACATTACAGATTGCCTGTTGTCAGTATGACAAGTATGACACAATTAAAACATTTTTTTTCCAACAAGTGATGTACAACTGATGTAAAAGCACTGACGTGTGCCAATCCTGCAGGTGTGTGATCCTTTAGGTTACAGAAAACCAAAGAAATCAAATATGTAAAATACTAAAAGCTAATGACTTCAAATCCATCCAGACAGATCTCTTGATCTACTGGTTCTTAACATGTAGGGACACAATACTTTTCAGTTGCAGCACATTTTCATTAAAGATGTTAAAACAAGTGTAATCTAACATCTATTGGTGGCGTACTGATTAAGAGGGACCTTTGTTGTATATCACACCCCTCTTTCTCTCCCCATGTTCGACGTCTGTATATTCACTCTCTCTCTAACAAAGGCTAAATGCCACGAAAAGATTCCTTTTTAAATGCTGTATGGCTAGGCGGTTATGGTTAGTGTTAAGTGATAATAAACGTTAGGATTTAGGAGACAGTTGATGGGAGGGGGCTCAGGGGTTAAAGGTTACCTCCAAAGCGGTTTTGGGGGTCCAGTGGGCCAAGCTGCTACTGGAAGGATCGGGGACGTCTTGACACAGCTTCTGTTTCACCCTGCAAGGTTATTTGTTGGCATAAACATTACAAAATTAGAAAATAAAAATTGATTTCAGGGGTGTCAGTGGTGCAAGACAGAGATCCTACATTTTATTCTGTGCCAGGCAGGTCATCAGCACCAGCGCCAGTGAAGTGAGCACGAGAGGAAGGAGGACACACAACACTATCAAGATTTTTCCAGAGTCTTCACCTACACACACACACACACAAAGTTAGGTTTAAGATATAGAAATATATAGTTTTTACTTTGTGGGTTCAGTGATTCTGCGTGCGTGAGTTCACCTATGTGCACGTTAGCGATGGGCCCAGCTGCTCCAGCTCCAGCGTCGGTGTTGGCCTGCATGAAGATGTCGTAGGTACCAGGCGACAGATTCTCCAGAGAGTAACGATGAGCGTGACCAGGCACAAACACTCCTGAATCAACAAGAACAGGTACAAAATGTGCTGTGGTAATAAGAATAGAATATGGATAAAAACACAACAAAAACAAAGCGCAAGTGTCAATTCTTCCCTCACAAGGATTCAAGGATGATGAAAATCTTGTAACCTGAGAATCCTACTGGTCCTCACCTCTATAGGGGCTACAGTACCTTTGACATTATTGTGCATATCACTGTATTTACATTTTTTTCCTAAATAATATGTAACGTTATGTTATTACACTAAACAGAAACTAAAGTTTATGGTAAAACTTAGAACGAGATTAGGGTTAATACTAATCAGGCCAATGAGAGGTTTTATATCAGGGTTAATGTAATATCCTGAATGCATCACATACAGACCAACACACCAAACGTAACAAACAAATCAAGGGTGATATATCTTTACAAGCCATCTGCAAAGGGAAACTGCAGACTCATTCCCACAGAACTACCATTTTCTGATTCAGTACTTACTGTCAATAAGTAAACTGGACTAAGAGTCTACAGCCATGCTTGCAGCTCTGTGAGGCTGTACACGCTTTGAGCTAAATGCTAATGTCAGCATGCTACCATGCTCACATTAACGTTAACATGACGAGTTTACCATGTTCAACATCTTTGTTTAGCATGGGTTAACAAGCCCTAAACACAGAGTACAACCGAGGCTGATGGGAAAAACGTCATGGTGACACAAGAGAAAAAGTCAGGAGTTGTCAACATATGGATCAAAGTGCTAGAGGGACCAATGGAATGACTGACAGCATGGTTAAATGTGTTTTCAATGTTAAATATTGGTTTTACAGCAAACACTACTCTCATCTTGCTCAATTCAACAGGCTTGTTACACCTGTGCACACGTCTGATTCATACATGTGTAAAGTGCAGGCCTGAATGTGTGTTCAATGCCTCACTGTTGGCTGGTTGGTTTGCTGCTGCGTAGTAGAGTGTGTAGTTGCGGATGAAACCATGAAGCAGCTCCACAGGTACAGGACTCCAGATGAGCTCCACTGTGCTGCCAGAGATATGCTGCACCGCCACATTAGGACCAACTGAGGGCGCTATACAGGCAGAGAGAAAACCCCACACAGGACATGAGAGAATGAGGCTGAATCTGTTTCACATCCAGTGGTGGAATGTAGCCAAGTATAGTCACTCAAGTACTGCACTTAAGTACAAATTCAAGGTTACTTTTACCATTTTATGCTACTTTATGCTTTTATGCTACTCCACTCAGGTGCTAAAGTGGAAGTTTGATCTCAGACCACTTGAATTGCAATATTCTGAATGGCTATTATGGATTTTTCTGGCCAATGACGCCTTAACAATGCTGCCTATCTGAATATTTCTTCCACCACTGGCAACAACTGATCAGGCGATCCAGCTGAGTGGATCTTGTCTGGTCTGACATGTGAAGACAAAGATGAAGCAATCTTGGTACAAACAAGCCGTGCTGCTCTTGATTACAGTCATGACTTCATCAGCACTCCAGCAGCAATTTCAACAAAATGAAAATGAAAACAACAGCTGGAATTTTGTCACTTGATTTTGTTTTCTTCTTCTGTCTTCTTACGCTTGTAACGTTAAAGAAAAGTCTATATATATTTAGACAGATGTTTGGCAGCAATGGAATCACCTCATGATCGCCTCATCGCCAGTGATGCATGGTCATCAGCTTTTATACAGGAATAACAAGCTCCAATTGATTGTTCCATTTAGAATCGACTTCTGTTTATCAAGCACATAGAAAGAGCCTTTAATGGTGCGCTCTGTACAAGCTGCTGCAGGGAAGAAGAACATTTTCCTACAAGAATGCACAATTTACTCCTGTTTAAATAATGTTTGCCTAAAACTACAGTGCCCAGCTATTTTAGGAAATTACAGAGCTTTTTGTTTTATTATTTAAGTATATATTTGTGAGCCTTTGTTGTTCTAGATTTACCTATACCTACTGACGAACTATCAGGCTTTCGGGCTCATTCCTCTTTATAGTCCTTTAAAGTAAAAAAGACCACGTGCCTCAGACAACAGTCACACACAATAATCCTTTGACTATTCTCAAGCTACGTTTAAAGCTTGGCACGAGATACACGTACCTCCTTGGACTGTGTAAATGGGGAACGTCCTGTTCTGCCCCGCCCCTCGCTGACCATACAGTGGCTTGACAGAAACAACATAGCGCTCCATCGGATTTACTCCCTCTAAAACAACACAAAGAGGAAAGCACTTAAATAATACGATCAGTAATTCTATTAATACTAATGTAAAAAATGTTCTGTTCCACGACTAACCACTTCATCATTTTATCTCTAAAGAGGCAAAGGGAGCGATCTGCTAACAGCTGTTGTACGTATTGTGAGATCACCTGTGATGACCAGCGCTGTACAGGAACTATTCAGCCTTTCCCAGCGTAGGATGCTGCAGTTTTTCTCTCTGACAGCAAACCACTCCACTACAAAGCCGCTCGTTGACCAATCAACCGGAGGTGTCCAACGGACATCCAGGCTCCTGTCTTCCAGTGGACTTACAGTGATTTGGCTCGTGGGGGGTGGCTCTGACGGGAAATAAGGGAGAAAACGATTGTTGGCAGAGATTTACAGTAAAAACCAATATCTGAGTTTTATATTGTGATTTTAATTGCATTCTTAATGGAAAGCAACAGATGCATATATTATTGTATGTTTAATGTTTTTATTTTTCTTGTGTCTGTTAAACCAAAGGTAAACCTTTGCAACACAAACATGTTATTATACCATATTCTGGTTGATCTGAAGCACTATCAGCAGCTCCATTGTATTCTTGTTGTGGAAAAATATATATTTATTATTTACTATAATCTGTAAGAAACAGTGTCTTTATCTCACTAGAAAAAGAAGAAGAAAAACCTCTGGTGCGTGGGAATATACAGTCAGGGGGAAAATTTAAAGAAAAACACCATAAATAAGTGGAGACACATAACAAATACAGATGTTTCCATAAAGAGCATGAAGGGTCAGTAAATGGTTTGATGCAAATTAGATCTCAACCCAGTTGAACACCTGTGGGAAACTTTAGAGCAATGTGTTAAAGGTGCGGTATGCTTTAAAATAACTAAGCTTCAGATCATTCAACTACATCGAAACACAAAAATGCTTAATCCTGTCATCATCTGTCTCATTCTGGCCCCATGCCACTGCTTCCCCGATCTCTCCCCAAGAACTCTGAGTCTCCTGCGCGTCTTTGCAGTCTTGATGCAATGAATCGTGGATGTGTGTGCAGCCCGGAGCAATGTTAGTTAGCACAACTTGCTTTATTAATTACGTCCTCTATTTCAAGCTCCATTCGCCTCTGTTGAGCTGCACGATGTGATTAACTTTGTTTTGCACTCTGTTGTACAAAGTGTCAGGTAGGTGTGTAAAGAATGACTAAAGAGACCTTGAAAGAACCTGCCTTCGCACACTTGGCCAATCATCATCATCACTGCAAAAAGTGAGCATGAGTGGCGGATTGTCTGTTTTGGAAAGTTACAAAAAAGCGGGGGAAAAATTGGATTTTCTTCACTTTGTCACCCATCTGTAAATCGCAGTGAAAACCTGTTTTGGATCAAAGTAACTTTAACTTCAAGTTCAAGTTCAGGTGTAGAATTTGAGTCTCCGGTGTTGATGCAGCAAAGCATGGTCCTCCACCTTGATGTCATGTCCCATGGGGGAATTTAAGTGAGACCCTACCTGTCTCAGAAGCCCCGAGGAGCCACATTCGGGCCTCTGGAGAGGTCCCAGCTGAGGTGGAGGCCGTCAGAGCGCAGGAGCATCGTCCAGCGGGGAGGAGCAAGCTACACGAAGTACACGCGTGGTGCAAATCTCTGCAGTTCCCGTGGTCGTTCAGGACCTGAACGCTTTCTGTCCGACAGGTCACATTGAAGAAGATAACTCTGCCATGGGCTAGAAAGCGAGGCAAAGGCTGAACGGTGTAAACAGAAAGCGAAAGTGAGCTGCTGAGAGATGATGGAGGTTTCAATCAGAATGAATATAAACAGACATTTCTTTTAATGAAATTATATCTATCTCTCATCTTGAATCACTATAACGCAATAAACAAGTGATTTCAGGGAGATATGAAAACAAATTACAGTCAGTGAAGAGATGGTGATTAAAAACTAATCAGATCCAAAAGTTATTAAACTGTAAAACTTAAAGTGAGACAAGCGCTCATGACTCAAATTTACACACACACCTTCCAGAGCAGTGAGACGAGCCTCCAACCCTTCTGGTCCGTTTGTTTCACTTGCCTCCAGAAAGCCGGGGCTGCAGATGGAGCTGGTAGATGGAAGGAGGAGAAACATATGACAAATAATTTGAAGGGGATACAGCAGAACATGTTAAAGGAATAAAATGACATGGGGGGGGCATGCATACTTTTTATACATGCACACCAGCAGTGAAACCCAGAAAACCATTGTCGTATGTCTTCTACAAAAGTGGAAACTACTGTGAAAGTATGAGGTCGAGATTTTCGTAGGTTCATATATATCTTTCTCCTTTGCATCATGAATTGCTTACAGAGGGAAACACGCCAACAACACCGGCACATCGACATTTCATGGCATTTAAAGGCAGTAATATGCTTCTCCCATCTCCACGTAGGCCACCCTGCATGGTGATTTGTTTCCATCGCTGTTTCTTCTTTTTCTGTTTCTCTGCTTCGCATAGGTGCACTTCTACAGAAGCATAATTCTAACCTATGGAGGCCACACAACACCCTCACAGTGTCACACCCTCTGTGACACCCTGTATCACAGAATACAGAATTTTCCTTGCAGCTGTGGTTTCTCTCACCGTCCTCTCCTGTCCTTCCCTCGCGGGCATTACTCCACAGGCTCCAGGGACTCTGTGGGCCCAGGAAGTGATGACGAAGCCTGATGGTATACAAGGTGTCAGGCCTGAAGAGACAAACCAGGAAGCTGTAGTCTGTCACTTTCACATTTTTGACCTGAACATCGAACTGTATGGGAAAGAGAAATAGGAGAAGAGTAAGGCTAGGATTCACTTGTGAAGAAACACATTTGTCTTTTGTCTATTCTTGAAAGGTGCAACATGAAGCATTGTAATATTTACAGTGTATGTATTAACCAAGGAATGAAGCCTGGCAGTTGCTCAGATTTTGAGATACACCTGTTTGATCTCTTTACAAAACATTAAAAGCGCGTGGTCTTAACTTTTAGTAGCGGCAACACTGGTGTGGGATGTTTTTCAAATCTTAAAATGCCCCCTTGCACCTTGACTTTATGAATAAATGTGCTCTTTCATGCAGGGATGTGGTTGTTGTTTTGTGTTGCGACGGATTTGAGGGTGGCAGACCTGCCCCTGTGCTGTGAACTCAATTTGGGACGTCAGGTTTCCACCGTTAATTTCAGAGTCAGTCACGGGAAAGCCAGCATAGGTGCGCTTCCAGATTACATTCAGACACTGAGGTCTCTCTGCGACTGGCTTCACGCTGTCCAGAGTCACTGGAGGCAACATCACTGAGAAAAACGGGGAGAGAAGAGTTAGAAAATAAGAGAGGAACAATTAGGGTGCAAGTAGGAGACGCACAACAGTCTCACCTTCAATCCTACCAGACTGACACCGAGGTTCTGACGATGCGTCCTGGCCGTGACTGTGTGCTGTGACGGTGATGCAGAATTGGAACCTCACAGATGAGCTGCTGAATGCCGTGCAGCTGGTGCCAGATGTGGTGCAGGTGAACGTATTCAGAGGGTTGTTTGTTGTTGAGGCATCAGCTCTGCGCATTCCCAGATACGCATAAACATAAACACAAACAGATGGGCACTTCACTGTCACGCAATGCACGCACATGTTCTAGACATGTGTGCACATTTGAATGTGCAGTCACACACACACACACACACACACACACACACACACACACACACACACACACACACACACACACACCACTGCTCAAACATGTGGTGCAAAATTGCCCAACAGACAGATCGTGAGGTGGAAGCTGCGTGACTATTGTCATCTCAGTGTATCGAAGCATCACACGGATGTGAGATTCAAAGCCGATTACAAACCCAAGCATTTGCATACAGCATACAGAATCATTTTATTTACAATGTATGTTGGCACAATCCTACAAACATGCCCAGAGGCAAAAACACAATGGTTTGCCATTGTTGAACAGGGACTTGGCTTATCCAATTTGAATGGAGAACTGTTCATCTCTTATAAACAGTGATAAACACACTGCAGCTAGCAGAATAAATGCTGGGTAAGTGTGCAGCAAGTTGTTAATCTAACTGTATATATATTCTGGATCATTCACGAGACAAAATAACTTTTATCGCACCTCAAAGAAACCAAAGTGCAAGGAAGGTTTGGCTGATATGCAGATATTTCATCCAGGCTGCACGCGCGTAAAATTTAAGTGGTTTCTCAGTAAATGTAATAAACAGAAGTGATTAAAACAGTTTGTCATCCCCCTCTCTAGTAACTGGATCCTCTGTGCCAACTTTATACTGATAATGACTGATTTGTTACACAAACTCCTACAAAATGTTTGGCCTCACAAATTAAGGGACATCTCATGGGATAGAACTCAATGTTATCGTGTTCCTGACAAATTAGCATTTTCACAGAGTGAATGTTCCGCTATTTAGATAAATACAGAGTTATTGTACAGCTATAACCCCCCACACATACACACGGACACTACACGTTGTATTAACGTTGTCTAAATGCTACATTGCACAGCTCTTCTTCTTTTATTATTATTGTATACTGTATATTTTGCTTTATTTAAATCTTTTTTATTTTTCTGTATATGTATATAATGCTATTGTTGGCACCCATGCACCAAAA
>JAVQJD010011203.1:0-18528 GCA_036023655.1 Nannoperca australis
AGACAGTGTAACCAGGTTCTTCCTGTCTCTCTCTGACTGTGACACCCCTTGAGTGCACATCGGTGAGACCTTTCTGCAGAAAGCTTAATAAATACTCAAAAGACTTTGGTGATTCAGAGACTTTTTATTTCCAGATTACCACCACAAACTTGGTGTCAGAAGTGGGATCGCTCGACTGAGTTTGTCCAGACTCGGTGTGGAAGGTGCCAGGCCAGCCTGAAGTCTGAATCAGCCTCAACCTCCCCACAAAAAACCAAGGTGGAGACGGAGGACCGGACACCCGAGTCTGGGCATCTCAGTGCTGCGATCCAAAAGAACAGGTGAGGATCTGAAATTTTGTTTCTCTGAATGGAAAATATTCTGAAATAATTTCATTGTTTTGGCACATTTGGTTAAAGTGAAATTAAAAAAAGGGGCTCAATGTGGTGTTAGAAGGCGAGGGCCTTCACAAGTCTCACGTACAACACTTGGGGGTACAAGGCAAAGGCCTTCACAAGTACGGTACAAGGCTTGGGGGAGTCTGGGACTCCTTTAAAATAACCAAGGTTAGGCAACTCAACCTGGAGAGTAGAATTGACGAATTCCTCTGACTACTGAGACCGCTGTAGATGTGAGGGGGTAACAGAGCTAGACAGAGAGACAGCCTGTGACTCCGAATCTACTGGGTGCAGTACGGTCAAAAACGTGGGTTGAACCTTTTTTCTGAAATTTCACTTTCAGAAAATTAACAGTCTCTGAATCACCAAAGTCTTATGAGTATTTATTAAGCTTTCTGCAGAAAGGTCTCGCGGATGTGCACTCAAGGGGTGTCACAGTCAGAGAGAGACAGGAAGAACCTGGTCTAAATCAGCCTACAAAGCCACTGGAAATGACCCATGCCGTATGCTGGAGCATGAAATAAAACGTGGGCAAACCCCCTAAATATTAATGTTGGTTGTATCATAAAAAAGAAAAAAGCATGTCAATGTTTATTTTTAGTATTATATGTATTTATTATTATTCTGTGTCATGTTTTTATAAAAGCATGCCACTTAATGCCAAATAACATTAAAATAAATTTATAGACAAAGGGTGTCAACTAGCAGAATAGGAAAGAAAAAGCCCAGGAGTCTGGCCCCAGGGCCTTGTTATTTTGTAGGTCAGCCACAGTAGCTTCCTCCCTTGTAATAGGCCTGTTTAACAAGTCTGGAAGATCAACATACATACATTTACTATAATGTATTTGCCTGTATCATCATTTGTCACTTCAATAAACTGTGAAACAACTATCCTGACTAGGTTAGCCATGTATTTACTAGGCCTATTCCCAAACTCGTACATTCTGCGCTTAGCAAAGAGAATGGATTTCTGAGCCTCTGAAGACATGAGTCTACCAAGGGCTGCTGACATAGTATCAATTTGAGATCTTATGTTATCAGGAGTGATGTCAAATTATTTTATTTGTTCAAGATTCTGCTGTTCTGCCCCCGCTTAAGCATCAGCAGGCAACGATTGTTAAACAACGCTAGATAGCCTTAGCAGCACATTAGGAGAAAGAGCTGTGATATCATTCTCAGCAATAAAGACTTTAAAGTGCCCAGTAAAATATTGGATGAATTCAGGGCTTTTAAGAAGAAAACTTTTAAATTGGCACTGTCTTGGAGGATGCTGCACTTTACTTGATATAAAGATATAACGCAAAAAATGGGGAATGATCTGAAATGATAATGTTGCCACCTGAGCATGAGACCACTCTTTGGACCATATGTTTAGTTGAAAAGAAATAATAATAATAATAGATACTCCTGAATGAAAGCTGTCTGAACCTTTTCCTTCTTCAAAAATTTAAGAATTGTCTTTGGCAGGACTCCCATGAACATTCCATGAGCAAAGTTTATTTGTTGAGTAAACAACCCTAGTCAAGCAATCTCAGGTGTCTCAAACTTGTAGAGTACATCTGGTAGTATTAAGGTCGGACTTCTGTGATTACCGCACTAACTGGGCAAATGCACCGGTTTGTTTTAACATAGCCAAACAGTTTAGATGTGAAAACACCCTAAAACTGTCCACCTGCTTCACCTCAACTCCAATCATTTAGACAGGGTTGTTGACATTGAGCAGTAGGTTGTTCTCTGTGCACCATTATGCAAAATTGTTGATTATCTCCTGATATTAATATATATTACTATATTAAAAGATTAACAATGGCTACAGCAATTTAAGAATTCCAAGTTCACCACATCTATGTTTTGAACATCCCGTAGTTGCTCCCTGAAGGAAAGAGGTCAAACCTCTCCTTTTAAAACTATACTCGGCTTATATTCTCCATCAAATCAAATGCCTTTATCAAACACCCATATCCTGTGCACTTGAAAGGTGGATGAAAAAGTTTCAAACTTGCTCAGTCTTGGAGGGCGCCTCACGTAGTTAACCTGGATTCATGACAGTTACAGTAGAGTGTAAGGTGACCCAGTTTCATGGGTGCAGAAGGTATTACAACACAGACGCCTGTTTAAGTAAATGGAATCATGAACAGTGAAACATGGCTGTGAATGTGCTGCAGGGAAAAGGTGCATTTATATTTTGTACCAGCATTGTTATTTTCAGTAGCATTAGATGTTCTGTTATCCATTACATTGAGTGAGACACAGAGATTTACCCATGTGCTTAGACCCACTATAAATGCTGCTCTGCTAATTGGATTATAAGCCAGTGGAAAATGTAGGTTGCTGTTGAACATGACAAACACGTGAGAGATGTTTTCTTTTTCCCGTGGGGCAAAATGAGTTTTCCTGACATTAATCAGCCCCACAAATTAATTGTTATTCCCTCAAAACATTAAGCAATGATTCAACGCTGCCTCAGAAATCAATGCCAAGAATTATTAAAAGCTCTCCAACATCGGAATCTTTTAAGTGTGATGGCAAGTGTGAAATCAGAAATAAATCCGTTCACTGTGTGCAGTGTTGTGAAATGAGTTGGGGCAATGTACTCATTTCGCTCAACAGTATTTATGAAAACTTAAAAGCAGTATTTATAATACAAATTTTCATAACGTCTTTCTGTCTGTATTATTTTAGGATTTCGAGAGTTGCAGTCAGTCCCCACTAAAATAAAAACCTGTTGTTACGCACTTCAATAGAAATAATAAATTACTATGAATGTTGACTCATCATCTGCATAGTTTGAGCTACAGAAACCATACAAATGTATTTTATATATATATATTTTGTATAATAAAACAAAATGGGAGAAATCTTCAAACACTCTTCACTTTGAAGGTCTACTGCTTTTGCATACTTTCAGCTACAGACTCCAATGAAGCTTTAAACTGGTCACGAAACTTTAAACTATTAAACTTGTGCTCAGCTTTCTCATATTTTACAGTTTTTTGAATTATCAGTTAAATTTGTATTTAACTGAGTTGCGTGACCCACACTCACACTGTTTTTCAACCCTTGTAATTTACACAAGCTTCAATTCTCATACAGACATATTTGTCCAATTTCACAAAACCCAACCATTTGAGCAATATGACTTGATTTGATTTGAATGTGCCTCAAAGCAACAAGAGAGCCCTTCAACTGTCCCACTGACTGCAATGTTTTTATTATGTTTTATGTGTGAAACTACCATTTTACAGCATAAAACACAATGAGATTTAATCTAAGAATGATGGTTGTGAAACATGCGTATTGGTCATTAAACAACAGTGTTTAATGCATCCTAGGGTATGGAGCCTGCTTCATTAGATACATGGTTGGGGCAACAGCAGAAAGTAGAGAAATGTGTGATTTGTTTGTGACCCGGTATAAATGCATAATAAATAAATGCTTTTTATGTGGTGACTTGCTTGTAAGCAATAAAGAAGTCTTTATAACTAGAGACAAAGACAGATATTTCATAACCATGATCTAGACAGGTGTTCTGATTGCCGTGACAACGCTCAGAGTGAAAACATTTCAGCAAGACAACTTGTAGTTAAGGAGTTTTAGTGTCTTGTTGTCTTGTAGTATCTCAGCAGTGCTGTCCCAGCTGTCCTTACAATGACTCAGCATTTTCAGGTCCAACTTACAGAAACATGATCTTTAAGGACATTTATGCTTGTATTCGCTGTTTTTCAACCTGTTATACTTTATAAGGCACAAAGAATTTCTTCTTTCATCCTTTTCAGGAAATTCATTTCAACTTCCACCTTTGACAGTATCATAGTTTAGCTTCCAGCTTTTCTAGCAATGTTTTAGGTGCAGTTCAGCTTCCAATTCTGCCAGTTTTACATTTCAGCTTCCAGGTATTTTTTCCAGCAGTGCAATGTGATGCATTTAGGCTTTATGACTAATGACGAATAATGCTTTTTAACAGATTTGAAAATGTTTATTGTGGTGCTACACATATTTAGCTACACCAGGCTTGAAAAATCAATAAATCATGTAAAGGATTAAAACCATGTTCCATACTGTTTTGTTTTGTTTGTTTTGTCTTAGAGTTCACAGAAAAGTATGTCCTTAAAAAGCTATTCATTTCCAAGTCTATTTTTACTCACAGCACCAGAAATTGTATTAGCTAGCTTTAATTGAAAATATTTTCTTGCTAATTTTATTTGGTGAATGTATTATATTTCATTTAAGAAACGAACTGCAGGTGGCCAGGTCCTAAAGTGACATAACACATACTTTGCACTTAGAGCAAAACTACTTGGGTATCCCAGCTAAATGAACTGAGTAGTACACATTTTCAGATACACACAGACATACACACACACATTTCACTAAGTGACAGCTGGAGAGCACTTTATGGTCCCCACACGGCCCTATACAATATTAACGTTGTCTTAGTAAGCAACAGAACACATGAAAAATACAGCTGTCACTGCCTCAACAGCACTGTGGGATTTAAATACAGGTCAGGGTTGAGGTGGTCACTGCTTAAAACCTACAGATGCAGATGTAGATGCACATATTTGCTTTGATGTATTCACATGAATTTGAATGTTGACGTATTTTTAGCTTCTTTTTTAATTACTACTGAGTGGTAACAAGTATTTAAATTATGTGTGCAATCTTTGTAATTTATTTCCACAAACTGCTATATGTACATTCATATACTGTACAGTAAACTCATCTTGCCACTGAGAGAAGTTTAACTACACCTAATGATTTTTACAGGATAACAACAAACTGAGTTCTGGAGAGTTTCTTTCTTCCTCTTCTGGAGAGTTAATATTGCTTTTACAGTGTTTTTTCAAATGCTTTTAAGTTCCTCTCAATGGACCCATCACTTCCTGCACAGGTAAAAGCAGTGGTGGAAAGTACTGTACTTAAAATGTTTAGGTACTTGTATTTGAATTGACTGTTTTAAATTTACTCTACAACATTTATCTGACAGATAAACAAAGTATACATAAAAGGGTTGATGTGTTTTGTCCTTCCGTTTTCTTTTTCCTCCTGCACTTCTTCTGACTTCTCTCCATGTCTTACCTCACGGACTGATTTCCACCTGTGCAGTCCGGTTGAGCTGCTCATTGGTTGCCTCAGATCTCAGGCTGACCTGTCACCATTCAGGGACCTCACATTTTTTAAGAGACACTAGGCTACTGGTTTCCAAAAGTTTGGATACAAGCCAGGCCTGGTTACATTGATTTCAGTTTATTTGGTGTAACCATTGTGTCCTGTCCTTCCCCACGTTAAACATTTGTTATGAGAAAACCAGACAATAAGCTAGTTTTTCTTTTTCATCTCTATTCTGAATCTGAAATTTCTTGATTGTCATGTTGTCTACGCTAACCCCTAGTTTCAAAAGGGGACATAACGTCACTTGTTACAACAGCCATTCAGCTTGTAGCAAAGTCAGCTGGTCAGGTGAGTGGTATTTAAAATGACATTATGTTTTATACATTTTTATTTAATAATTGCACTTTTATTAAAAAAAATGTCTTGGTATACAGAACAGAGAATAAAGCAGAACTATACTGTTTACTCCACTCCAGTCTTGATCAAGCGTTTCCTCTGATACCTTGGTAACCAGTTTTCCCCGCACTGCTTCTGTCAGCAGTTGGATGTGCAAGACCTGCTACAAAAATTCTAATTGCGAGGGACCAATAAGTAGAATAACAATAACAATATTGATATTTGCATTGTCATGGATGGAAGTGTCTTTAAATTGCCCTAAGGCAGGACCAATGAAAAAACTAAACATCAACAATAAACCTTTGTTAGCATTGCTGTTGTTCACCTCAGTGCTGTGGTCATAATTTTTGCTAAGAGAACTTTTGGAGGTCAAAGACCAAATTATAAAAAATAAAGAAAATACCCAACAAATAACAATAAGACCTCAGAGCACTCAGAAAGCCAACACCTCCAAGGCCAAACATATTGATGCAATGCAAATATTAAATCAATCAAAATCAATGTATGAAAATATACAAAGCCTGACTGATGACTGCCAAGACATTTGCAGAATCTTTCAATTCAGCCCAGTAACGTTAAGTTAGGATCATTTAAATGTAAAAAGTTGCTATATGGCCATTGATGGGTGTAATGCCAAATTTACTCTGCATCAAATGCTCACAACTCGTAAAAATACAAATGTTTGACAAGAGGTTGCAAATGCTTTGTTTAAAAGGGTCATGGATCAAATACATTAGGAACCACAAGTATTGTAGTTAATCTCTTTTAACCGATATCAGCATATGAATGCACCTGTAGGAAAGGGACAATATTTTGGTATTGGAAGATTTCTGGTTGTAATCTGAGTAGTTTTGAGTAAGTTAGTGTGGGGAGCAAAATAAGTGTCATTGGCCCTAATGCAACCTATCGGCTACTGTCATTTGGCTGTTCTTTACTGCTGAGGAGATATGAGAGGGAGGTAAAGTGCTATACAATGGCGACATGATGGTGACATAGTGCCCCAAAAACGAATGAATTTATCAGCTCTTCTTTGGCCCATGGCTAATCTTTCCACCGAATTAATTTAAACTTGTTAAAATAAAACACACACACACACACACACACACAAACAAAATAGAATCTTAAACAGAACTCCCTTGTTGGAGGTAACATTCATGGGTGGGTGGGACTAATCTTTGAATCAGTCAGTTGACCTGAAAAGTACTGATTGGATCAGATATCAAAGATGACAAATTCCATATTTTTTTCTGCCTCTGCAGCCAGCATTGTTTATGCTCATGATATTGCTGACACTCAAAAATGTTTTGTAGTACAGCTGATTGATGATATCAGAGATAATATTTATATATATAATATAAACAGTAGAAATAATCCACCGTTTTATTTTGATAGGTAAATGTGAGTCACAAGCCCGTAATCTGTTCAATATAGTTCCAGAGAATCGGCAGAGAAATTTTGAAGTTTACAAAACAATTAGTGTGAGTTAATAAAGCAATAGTGTAGTACACCTTAGGGTTAAAATTACCACATTGTCATGGTGTTATTATTGTTAATTGTCCTGCCTTCATCTGTTTGTCTGTATTGAAGAGGATAAAAACGCTCATTATTTTCTTGTCATTACATTCAACTCAGAAACCTGTAGCTCTTTTTGCTGGGGAAGAACAGCATCCTTGACTTTTTTGGGGCTGTAAAGCAAACTGGCAGCACTCAATTGATTTCCAGTTTCTTGGTAATGTGCAGTAATTAAACTAATAGCTCAAAAATGAATGCCTTATTGATATTAGACTGATACATATACAGCATTTCTGTATAAACATGAGTACAGGTTTCTGTAGCCTAGGAGATTAGAGTGGGAAACACATACATCCAAACAACTCGACCATCTAAGACAAACAGCAGGGAGTCCTGGTCCAGGGAATCTGTGAGGCATCAGTAGTCACAACACATGATTGTGTTCCAACTGCAATTTTCAGCTGCTGAGTGTTGAAGAGTGCAAACACAGAGGTAGGCGGAAAATTACAGTAGTCACCTCTGTGATGCAGCCTGTCTAATAGCATGGTGTGAAGGCAGCAGACACACCCACAAACTATCCCAGCAAAAAGAAAGAAAAATGTTGCATGGCACTGATGATTCAATAAAGTCAGAATTACTTGTTAATCAGCAATGGAAAAAATCATCATCTTCATGGTTACGTTATCTACAACAAAAAAAATTTGTTTCAAGTTGTGACATTTGAAGAATGAACTGAGAACCAAGGTAGCCAAGTAAGTTTAATAATGTGGATGAAGTTAGACTGCTCAGTCTTAATGTGTGTTAATGTCTATGCCTTATTTGTTGTTTTAAAAGGGTTTGGCGGGCAATATGATCAATGCAAATCAATAAATGTCAAATCCTGTATAATGTTATATAAATTGTTCAGGGTGTGTGCAGGAATTTACTGAAGTGCATTGCATTCACCAAAGGAAAAATAAATTGGAGGCCTTATCTTGTAATCATGACCTCCTGGGGGGCCTGATTCAGGGCTTTTGTGGTTTTAAGCTTAAAACAATGATATAATGAGCATACAAGTTTAATGGGAGACTCCAATAATTGTTGGTGTTTATGAACTGCAGAAAGACAGAACATTTTTATTTTTTCTATTAAACTATCTTTGGTCTAGAGTAAACAGTAAAGTCATCGGTTGGCAAAAAAAAATATTGTTTGGCAAACTCACAGAATGAATGATAATTATCTACCAACCACAGACACACTTGATAAGACACCATTATTATGTAAATTACAATTAAAATCCCACTTTAAAAATTGCACACACTGAAATCATGGTTTCAATATACAAAATGGTTATACTAAAATGGGACATGTAAGGTTGTTTATTTTTTCAGGGGATTTGGCATCAGAAATAAATGCAGTTAATTATTGTTTTGGAAAATAATTTACCGTCCCATGGTGTTACAGCTACTGATACACAAATGTTACCTGACTTTGCTGACTGTTGTGTTTGCAGCAGAGTAGCAGTGACTTTATTTGAATAGACTGTATACGCCACCTGCAATTCACTGCATATTGCCTCCTCTGCAGATCAATGAGGCTCGTAATAGGAGTTGGTTTCCACTGCTGTGATAACTGGATGAAATAATTACACTGGAGAGAACAATCATAACAAGAAAGGAGGAATGCATTCCATTACAAGTTGTGTTTGTATTGATGTATATAGTAAAAGTCAGATCAAAGCTATGGAAGAGATGACTGATGGAGGTAGCAGCAAAATAAAAAAGCATGCAAATAAATCAGGGTGCCAAGCAACCAGCACTGTCAACTGGGTGCAATAACATTCAGAGTCACACTACACTTATGTTACCATGCCAACTTTCAATCAGTGGAATATTGTGAAAATGGCAACAAGAACATGTGCTCTGGAACTATAGTTCATTCATTTAAGTTATCATACTGCACAAACTGATCAAAAGCAATCAAATGCAGTCAAACAACACTCCTCAGTACTTAGCAGGCCAGTGTTGACACCATGACTGACGACTATGTTCACAGTCTCTTAGATTTCCAATCTCAACTCTTGTTGCTTAAATTATTCTTGCCCTTCACATGCCAAGTACCTTCCTGTGATGCGAGACTCCAGCCAGGCATCATTCACACCCACTTCTGCCAAATCGCCATGTTGCCACACCTAAAGCCATAACAGACATCACAGTCTCCCCACACAATTAAGCAGTCACATGTGCGACTCATTAAAATGCATTTGCATGCACAGTAATATTTCTATATTTTGGGGGATTATTCAGTGCTCTGTTGGAGTTTTTGGCTTTCATGAATAAATAATGCAAGACTCTGTTTACTGTAAACTGCAGTGATTAGTCTCTTGCAGGAGTAAACACAATAGTTTTGAGTGCACATGAAAAGCAGATCAGTTTTAACCCAGATTTAGTAAAAATCTCATTAAATTATTTCCTTTTAAATATATATATTTGCTGACATTTGGTAAATAAGTGATAACAACAATCATCATATCAAAGTAGTAGGTCCACTGTTTCAGGGAAACTCTGGTATTTTCAAACCAGGGCTCTATTCCACAAAAGGGCTGCAATGGCTGCAACATAATTCTTGCGGGCAATTGCACCTGTGAAAAGTGCATCCATTAAAAGTTCTTGTTTTTGCCGCTGACAGGCTGAGACTGTTATTCAAAGTGTCTGACAACATTATGGAAAGGATCCTTACAGAGACAGACTGTTTGTTAAAGAGTAAGATCTGTTTGCCTTTCTGCAACAACTCAACCTATAGTGTGGATACAATGCGACTGGTCCCACTGAGGGACAGGTCAGGGCTGAACCATCGCTGGCTGGTCATCACCAGAATATGTTGCTTCAGGTTAACTTTTTTGATTTAGCACAATGTCACAACACTTAAAGAGCTTACTTGTTGTAATGTTGAGATCAAATCAGAAAAAAGCAGCAGCAGAATCACGCTCTATTAGTTCTTCTTGAAATTTGATCACCACCGTTGTGGTTATTGTTAATTTTACTACACACCCTGATATGCTGCCCTGACTCTTCATGTGCTTAATTAAATATTTTTGAGGATGTGCACAACCAATGCTTTTGGAGCACAGGCTTTTAGCCTGGATGGACTTATTTCTCTAACTTCGTTTGTAAATATGCTATGTGTCATATGCTGCAAACCCCACCCCTTTTATGTGCATGCGCTCATGGCTTGATGGGGAAGAAACCCTGGGTTGACTTACCGAGTTGATAACCAGCTTAGCGTGATCATGGTTGATAGGCTCAGTGAAGCCAGATTATGAAAACAGATCCTGGGTATTATTATTTTTATTTTTATATTATATTTATTTAACCAGGAAAACCTCATTGAGATTAAGAATCTCCTTTACAAGAGTGTCCTGGCCGAGACAGCAGCAAACCAAGTTACAAGTCAATAAAACCACAAATTTAATTACAAACATACATCAAAATTCCAAGTTACAGAATAATATTAACAATCAAGACATTTACAACCTGAAGAATCCTCATTGAATGCCCTCAACTTGCTATGTTGAACTTGCTTCATAATACAGGCCTGAGACTGCCAAAAGTGAGCCTGAGCAGCTTTGATCATGATGAGTGTGAAAATGTCTATTGCATGCTCAAACCTGACGAAAAAAGGGAATCCATGCTGACAATATTTTGCATTCTTTACAGCAGTTTGAAAATAAAAAAACAACTCCACAGTCTTGATAGCAAACTGAAAGTTTAGCAAATTTGTACCATGTTATTGTGAGGTTGACAATACTTTGGTACACACAATTGGTTGTTTTTCATTCTTACCAACAAAAAACAAAGGCTGTGTGTTATTTTACCCATTACTTCCTCATCTTGGCTAAGGATGATGCAATCAAGATATTGGGATGATTTCAGTGTTTTGATTAAGTAAACAACCTCATGCTCTTGGCACTTTTGCCTGCCACATGCATAGAGAATCACACTCATTCATGAAATATTCAGGGCATAAAGTATTTCATGAACACAGATTAACTCATTTCAATACAAACCTTGGAAATGTCCACCATGACATGTCTTATTTTTCTTCCAGCTGCTCCGCCTTTACATTGAAAGATCTCCATCAGGCGTGGGGAGTACTGGTCAAGTGCAGCAAAGAATGTAGAAAGCAGAGGCACAGTTGATATGTGCAGGAGCTCTTTATCAATCTGGAAAACATCAACAATGCACGTGTGATTCATTCTACCAGAACATCACAGCAATATACAACACAGGAAAGACGAACGAATTATCATGTTCTTCAACAACAGCCTGATCAATATGGAGGTTGTAGCTTTTGAACATTTCTGTAACATTACGCTTTGTGACAGGCACACAAGCTAAACTTAACAAAAATGCAATTCTTCCAGTAACTCATCTATTTCTTATCCTGGAATAGGAAATATATGTTCTAATTTTAACAATATTAGTGCTTTTGTTTAGTGATTTTTCTTTCAATTAGTTTTTGGCAGATTTTCAACAGCACCATCATCACTTTCTGTCACTGACTCAGTCTCAACTTCATCATATAAGAACAGCCAGCGCTCACATTATCAGAGCCATCTGGTCCTTGCACTGGGTTTACAAACGTAACTACATTGGCTTTTAAATCTTTCATTGTGTGTGGATGATGCTTCCTCTTTTTATGTGAGTAAAATGTCTGAGCTTCTCTAGACATTATTGCTAACGTTAATTTAACCACCCCACACACAGTGGTTACAATTACATCCTGGCCCCCTCCTCCCGCTGCCCCTTCATACGCCGTGTCTCTGTCATTGCAAATGCTGCTAACAAGCATGGTAATTTTTTCCTAACCGCGGTTCAATAGCAGACGTTTTTACATGCAGAGCAAAAAAGTTATCTTGAGAAACAATTTACATAGCAAAGTTAAACTAGCCAGCTAGTGTTAACTATGAAAAACGAGTGAGAAACATATCTAACAGAAAAACGTCTCATAAATGTCTAATAACTAGGCTACTATTTATCGCTCACCCTGGTGAACTAAATAAATTCATGCATGTATTTATGAATAACTTACAGGTAAATTTGAGGATGGCAGACAGGTACTTATCGTCTACTAAGAAGTCAAAAGTCCCCGCTCCCGCTTCTTCCTAATCTGCATCCAGTCAACGGCGTGGAGCATGCGCAATAGCTGAGCATATTAGAGTCATTGTTTTGATTAACCTCATTCTCATTGGATTGACATGTATGAATTTTATTCACCAGAATCTTCTGTAAACCATGTGCAACAAACAAGAACAAATCATTTAATGAGCATAAACATGATTAATTCATATAATGCTAACATATTTCTAGTTTACTAATCAAACACACCCCCTAGATTTTTTTGAGTGTAGAAAGGACATGTACTAGAATTCTAATTTGAGGGTGTAATCTCAATGTGGCTGTCAATTATTGTGAAGGTATACTGTAAGTCTATCAAATCACAACTAACTGAAGGTTATTCATCTGTTTCTGATGGGGCAAAAAAAAAACCTTGTTTATCCAATTGGCTTTAGGAGTCAAACTTTCAGACATGAAAAAATAACTGATATCAAGAAGCTCATTGGGTCTGTATAAACTGGTGTTATCATCATCACATCATATTTTGAGGTTTTGTTTTAGTGTGAGATGAATGAAACATCACCGGTAATAATACTATGAGTGTATTTGCAATTCTCTGTCGTCAACCCTGTTTTGTTCTTTTTGACAACCCATCTTCACAGAGGAGATGGAGACTCACATTAAACAGGATTAAATGCCCTCAGAATACATTATACAAAGCCAGATCCATCCACTGAAGTCTCACAAGATTAATTTGGGTTCAATAATAATTCCAAACACCACTAAATGACTCACACAATGTGAGTGCAGGGCAGTATTGACAAGGGGGATGTTTAATTATGATAAGCAAGTAAAATCTAATTCATCATTTTAGAATTTTAATTGATTAATTCAAATCATTTCCCCCCTTTACTGTTGGAGATAGCGACCGGGTACTGAAAGGAATATTAGGAGAATTATGGAATGAAGCTCCTGCATTTGAAATTAATGATGTATTAGTTTAGAGGAAATTGGAAAGAGTCCTTTGTCGTCATAGAGCCACAGTTACCAGCAGTGATTATACAACCATTTGCCTGACAATCCCTCCTCCTTCCTTCTGTGTGCATTGTTTATCATTTTATTTTTAGTCACTATGAAACAGTTGTAATTCAAAAGTAACATATCAACCGACCTTCATAAACTCCCTACCACTCAGCAGTGAAAGAAAGATGACATAAAAAGAATACCATAAACAAATCTTAAACTACAGATAACTATTTTAGACACTTTACATTTGTACTGTATGTAACACATTTAGATTTTACACATTTAATTGTATTCATATTCTGAAAGCACATAAATGATGCATCTACTGTTAACAAAGACGATCTCGGATCCTGAAGGATGTCCTCATTATTATGATGTTTGATTAGAACCCAAGAGTTTCCCAAGAGTATATCCTCAAGGAGAACTGATGATGGGAATTTATTGCTGTACCATAACACTGCTTACTTTGAACACCCTTTATCTTTATTTCATTTTGCTCATTTGGCAGTGGTAAATATGACTAAAAGTCAGGAGGGGATCCTAAAACCAATTACATTTATCCTGTGGGAATCATCGATTTATATCCGCAGTCAATTCCATAATAATCCTGTAGTTTCCAAACTCCAAGTTGGTTTGAGGTAACATTTTGGACTGATGATGGCACTGGAGTAAAGGCTGGGGTGTGCTTGAAACAAACTAGTAAGTGTTGTCTGACCATGACTAAAGGCAAAAGGGTTTATAGCTGTTCCAAATGATCACACTCAAAGATGTGGTCTCAAAGCTTGCAGTCAGTAATAGGCGGCTGCACACACTTACAGTCTCTCCTGGGTGGCATTCAGATTTAAGTGTCTGGATGTACAGACCTACAGAGTGAGTGGCATTGCCTCTTGTTTAGTGACAAACATCTTCTCAATTGTCAGTCTTTAGCGCAAAATCACCTGCTTTTTATAATGAACCCTTCATAAAGGGGCTATTAGTTGTAACTAATAGCTGTTAATAAATCATTTTCTGGTGCTTTACAGATCAGTTATAAGATCTTAATACAGGAAGACTCTTAGGATGACAATGGACAACTTCCTAATTAATTTAACAAGTTACTTTCTAGTACTGGGCTGTTGGGAACCTGAACCAACATCCATTTAACTGCTTATTAACGTTTAACAAGCCATCATAACATAACATCATAAGACATTTATAACAAGCTGGTAAAGTTAGAAACCCACGAGTATTGATTAATGGTTTACCCAAATTCACAACTGCAGTACTTTAAAATGCAAACACAGTGTTATTGCTCTAAAATTATATTTTTCTATTAATGTCTTAACTAATCTAAAAAGCATTAGTAAATGATTTATTTACATGCATAAAACATGCTATAAAACATATAAACCATTTACAAGGTGTGGCTTTAAAAGGTGGTACCTGCTGAGTCACTGTTAAGTTGGAGTCCTGATGGGAAAAGCCTAATCACTTCTTTTAGTTTGTATCTATAGTTAATCAAACGTTTTGGGTTGATTTTTTGATCATTTAACTTGATTCTCATACATTGTGTCCAAATTGTTTGACCATTAAGAGCCCCTAGAGGAGTCAACAATGGAACCTTGAGGTGAGTGTAGAGAGTGTAGAAACATCTAAAGCTACAGAGGATAACATATCTGAGAAACTTGACCAGCAGATAAGTCAGATGCATTAAGTCCATACTGTTGATTCAGTTCTTTCTTACCAGTCCTCTAAACCCAATATGTTGGCACCATCACTTGACACACTGAAATTTCTCTGTAGTCCAAATGGAAATGTCTAACTATGCCAGTTGGATTCTCCTCGGGGACTTGAAAAAGACAGAGAGATGTTTGTGTTTTAAAGACTCCAAACTGAAGTTCATGTGCAGTTCTCCTATTTTTAAGACAGCAGGCTGTCGGCCAGACTCTCACTGTATAATTCCAAATCCTTTTTGACTTTATTCTGCTTCTTTCTGTATGTCTGAGGCAGCATACATGCCATCTGTCTTGCTTTGCTGTCTGTATGTCATGTTGCTTATACACCCTAAACAGAGTGGTAACTCCAATCTGTTCTCATTCCCAGGTCATACAATAAAAGTGTTTTGTCAAACCCACCAGCGTCTCTATAGACACACGAAAGGTTCCCTTTGGCATCTGTATAGTGACTCCACCGTTAACCCAGCCACCAATATACAAAGTGGACTTCTTACCGTAGGGTATGTCACAGGGACAGAACATGGATTATTTAGCAGTAGACTGTCATGCTTTTGTTTTTTAAATTAAACAATGCCTGTGATTAAACTACTGACTGAGAAATTGTATGATTTTAAAGATAAAGCATTCTGCTTGCTTGCACCACCACAAAACAGCCCCATTACTGTTCACCTGTCTCAGCCTGGTAATGTACAACAGCACTTTGGCCATATAGGCCCAGGAGGTACATATGTGTCATGGGCTGAGTAGGACTCGGGCACTTCCTGCTTTATTTTGAAAAGACTGGTGGCTCCTGTTGCTGCTCTGCAACTTTCTGCCCTTTCTGATGCAGTATGTCGTCAGGTGTGATTGTGGCCACCTGGCGGCCCACACACCTGGTTCTATTTAGAGCTCTAGCCTTACCATGCTCAGTTGCCTGATTGTCCTGTTTGCTTTGTTTCAAGCTCTCCAGCGTTTATATATATTTCTAGGACGGATCTTTGTATTTTTGACTCTTGCTCATTTTGTGGACTCTGCCTTTGCCCTTGCCCTTCTGGACTCTGTTTCTGGACACACGGTTTGACACTTTTTGCCTATTGGATTTCCCTGTGCATGTTCCCTGTGATTAAACAGGGAACATGCACAATTAATCGTTGTTTAATTACTCTGTGCTTGGCTTCGGATTTCCCAGTAAACACCTGAAACTTGCCTTATCCCTGCCTATTGTGTGGTTCCTGCTCCTGGGTCTCTTCTGGTGAATTAGTCATTGCAATATGTGAAGTATCCATATGTGAACCAGATTCATAATAAGCATTCATCTTACTAAAACTTTCCGGAGGCCTGGGGAAAGAGCTTGAGGGACACAAATGAATGCTGTGTATAGGGAAAGGCCATCATCCTCTGATCTCTGCCTCCGTGCACTTACTACTTACCTGTTTTACCAGTCTACTTCCAAATTAACCAGGTGCAGTCACAAATAGCCTATAGTAGGTAGTCCACGTTGTTTAGGGTGACCACCAGGGTTTATGCATCTATCCAGGGAAGCCCAACACCTGACAAACACTTACACAGGCCATTTATAATTTTTTGGATAAGTTATTTAGACTATCCTATATGTACATATTTACACTGAATGCATTACAGACAAATTGTAGTAGCTAGCCTTCCACTAGTATTGTTAAATTATTGAAGAGACATGTTTTTATGTTGAGGAACACTGATTATGAAATGGAAACATTAAAAGTGGATTTTACAGTGGGTAAATATACAGAATCCTTTTATTAGAGGCAGCAAACGTGTATCATGTTTGGCTCTCCAAGGGGAATTACAAAGCTCAAAGCATCCGATATTGCCATGGGTACCAAAGGGTACCTTTCACGTGTCTACTGAGAAACTGTCGGGTTAACAAAATGTGTTATATACCCTAAGAATGAGTATGAATTGGTGACTCTTTAACTACAGTGTTTGTCAAAGTCATAAGGACTTATATACAGCACTGTATTAGGGAGCTCTAAGAGTTAGTCACAAGTCTGTAAGTAGAAATATTTTTATCCTCCAGAGAAAAGCCTTAGCTGGTTGTGGTTGGTCAAACCTAAATGTGAAGGTTGCACTGAATTTTCTACTCGACACATAATGACACTGAAATTTATTTTTATTACTATATTCCATCCAGCCATCCATTATCTATACTCACTTATTCTGTGCAGGACTGCAGAGGGATGGAATCTTTCCCAATTCACATTGGGTACACCTGGACAGGTTACCAGTTTATTAAAAGAGTTGACATTATTTTACAATGATAACAATAAAAATAATTTAAGTAATTTTGGTATGTATCATATTTTATTGTAAAACAGATTTCATAATTTTTATTCAAAAACTACCATGGGTTTAAATATTTCTGCACATATATTTTAAGGTTATAATTTTCATATGAAAATAATTTATTTACATTTAGTATTTCCATATCTTTGTCTATGTAGTGGTTTTCATTCTTAATGGCAGTCAACCTCTCACACAGGATTCATACAAACATCAAAACCAACCCTGTCTCCTAAAAATTATCTTACAGCAAATACAGTGCATCCGTAAAGTATTCACAGCGCTTCACTTTTTCCACATTTTATGTTACATTACATTTACATAAGTATTCACAGCCTTTGCCACGAAGCTCAAAATTGAGCTCAGGTGCATCCTGTTTCCACTGGTCATCCTTAACATGTTCCTACAGCTTAATTGAAGTCCACCTGTGGTAGATTCAGTTGACTAACCATGATTTGGAAAGGCACACACCTGTCTGTATAAAGTCCCACACTTGACAGTGCATGCCAGAGCACAAACCAAGCCTGAAGTCCAATTAATTGCCTGTAGAGCTCTGAGACAGGATTGTCTTGAGGCACAAATCTGGGGAAGGGTACAGAAAAATATCTGCTGACTTGAAGGTCCCAATAAGCACAGTGGCCTCCATCATCCTTGAATGGAAGAAGTTCAGAACCACCAGAACTCTTCCTACAGCTGGCCGGCCATCTAAACTGAGCGATCGGGGGAGAAGGGCCCTGGTCAGGGAGATGACCAAGAACCCGATGGTCACTGTCAGAGCTACAGCCTTCCTCTGTGGAGAGAAGAGAACCTTCCAGAAGGACAACCATCTCTGCAGCAATCCACCAATCAGGCCTGTATGGTTGAGTGGCCAGATGGAAGCCACTCCTTAGTAAAAAGCACATGGCAGCCCGCTTGGAGTTTGCCAAAATGCACTTGAAGGACCCTCAGACCATGAGAAACAAAATTCTCGGGTCTAATGAGACAAAGATTGAACTA
>JAVQJD010011206.1:0-17463 GCA_036023655.1 Nannoperca australis
ACAGCAAAAGCCATGGTCCACAGAGAGCTTCCAAAGCATCAGAGGGATCTCATTGTTAAAAGGTATCAGTCAGGAGAAGGGTACAAAACAATTTCCAAGGCATTAGATATATCATGGAACACAGTGAAGACAGTCATCAAGTGGAGAAAATATGGCACAACAGTGACATTACCAAGAACTGGACTCCCCTTCAAAATTGATGAAAAGATGAGAAGAAAACTGATCATGGAGGCTGCCAAGAGGTCTACAGTGACATTAAAGGAGCTGCAGGAATTTCTGGCAAGTACTGCCTGTGTACTACATGTGACAACAATCTCCCGTATCTTCATACGTCTGGGCTACGGTGTAGGATGGAAAGCCTTTTCTTATGAAGAAAAACATCCAAACCAGGCTAAATTTTGCTAAAACATACCGGAAGTCTCCCAAAAGCATGTGGGAAAATGTGTTATGGTCTGATGAAACCACCTGAATATCTGTGGGTTGATCTGATGAGGGCTGTGCACAGGAGACGCCCTCGCAATCTGACAGATTTGGAGCGCTTTTGCAAAGAAGAGTGGGCAAATATTGCCAAGTCAAGATGTGCCATGCTAATAGACTCCTACCCAGAAAGACTGAGTGCTGTAATAAAATCAAAAGGTGCTTCACTTTAGTTAAGGGTGTGCATATTTATGCAACCAGGTTATTGTAAGTGTTTTACTTTTCCCCCTAAAGGAATTGAGTTGTACAGGTTGTAGGTCACACAATAAAGGTTGAAAAGTTCTGACATGATTTATCTTGGTCTCATTTTCTTACATCACAAAAACCTGACATTTTAACGGGGGTGTGTAGACGTTTTATATGCACTGTATATGGAACACAGGTACTCAAATACAAGAGGTCCAGATGGTGTCACTGGTCCAGGAAGGGTGGATAAAGTGAGTGATATCTAAGTTCTGAAAACTCCAGAACTATGTACACTAAACACATTTCTCTATTAATAGGAGAATTGACACGTGTTAAGTAACAAAGTGATTATATTTGAATCAAGTATATCAAGAAGTGTCAAGCAGGGAGTCTGCTACAGTGGGAGCTCTTTTTGTACCATACTAAGTTGGAAATGCTGATTTCATTACCCAGTTGTTTTGTGGTTTTTCTATGTTCTGGGGACATTGTTTAAAATGGGCATGTTTGATGCTGTAGTCTCGTGCTTCCTGCAGGTAGAATGAACATGTCTACTCATAAACATATGGTTTTAGGTACATCTCTCTTTGCATTGGCTGGTTTTCAACATGCCATTAAACATTCTTGTCGTCGTCACTCACAAGTGAAAAGAAGATTCAAAATGTGCAGCTGAAGTGTATCATCAAATGCTCAAAGGTGATGTCAGTGTTGAAACAAATCATTTGAATCATGGACTACAGGAATAAGGCAGCATCATCAGTTATCAGTGCTCTCCAGGACTTCCTAACCTCTATGCAGACCATCTGTCTTGTGCGGGTGTGGGTTTGTGGCTTGTACGTTTTCTACAAGATAAAGGGCAGTTGGGGTTCCTGGCCTGTCCAGACACCAGCGGCCTGGGGAGACGCTGCCTGCTTGGCACACTTGTCTGGTGGTAGGAGAGAACAGAGAACAATACATAGGAAAAAACTTTATCAACATCCTAGTTCCCAAGGAGGCCTTGAACCACTCTCCCACTCGGCCACAGGGAGGATTTTCATCCAGCTGGACGGTGGAGAAACAGGCAGAAACGATGTGAAGAAATACAATATTCCAGAGCAAAGTGAAGATTTTACTAAGATTTTCACACCATTTTGAAGACGTTGTTCTCGCTTTAGGAATATGGTGATGATTTCACATATTTTAGCAATAAACATACCATCAATTTTTGCAATTGCTTTTTTAATTTCTAGGCTGCCTTTGGTTTCAGTTCATAACATTAAAAAACCAACTTGCAGAGACCTCAATGTGGAACGCCATGCATTCTTTGGCACAGAAGAGGATTACAAATTAATATGACTTATTATATTATATATAATAAGTATATATTTATATGAAATATAAATAATCTGCAGAGAAAAGTAAAAATTGAAGTTGTGCCAAGTCAAGCCAGTTTCTTGCCTCAACAAATCAAAATAAGTCCTGGTAACTTAAAATCTTTAGCTGTGATTCATTACAAACAGAGCATTCTCTTAACCTGTGTTCTTGTAACTGAATACAGGAAAAACTATTTTCAAGTCAGGTCAACATATCATATATATATATAGAATAGAATAGAATAGAATAGAATGCCTTTATTGTCATTATACACAAGTACAACGAGATTAAGCCATCACCAAACAGTGCAGAACAGAATAAAGAAAAATAAAATAAATAAAGGTATATAAGGTATATATATATATATATTTATATTGTCATTGTCTTTTTATACATGTGTCTCAGACAAGTCACGGTGTCAAACACTGTTTTCTATGATTAAAACAATGCAAACCATGATTAAGATACTCTGCACCCTGTTTGTCATGTTAAGCACCTGTGATACTGCATGCAAATGAAATAGCTGGAGTAAATTACAACTGGAGTTTGTTGCTTACAAAGTAACAGAGTTAACACAAACTAAAGATTAAAAACAGAAATTCCAAGTAGATACAAGGTACAGATTTGAGTTATTTTAAACTTTGTGTAAATTAACAAGTGAAAATTCAAAGTTGTAACAATGTGAAATAATACATTTCTTCAGCTATGAGAAATTACCTGTAAATTACCATACTCAAAATTCTATCGAAGTTTGTTGCCTTAAAATTTTAAGATTTCTAAACGTTTTCTTTTTCACTGTGTTGAAACTTAACTTAAACTCTTAACTCAAGGTTTTTCTGGAACTCTCAATGCATCTCACAGTTTTAATCAGCCGTCATGGGCATAATGCAGTTCTGTTTATTTTTATTTTTGTATCATCATCAATGCTGAATGTTTGTCTGCAGATAATTATCAAATATTGGATATCCATGCATCCTTGAATGCCCCGTCATGAAGAGTTTTTAAATCAGTCCCTGCATTGCAAATGCAACTTTGTCCAATTGTAATGGATAAGCTATCTCAAGGAAAGTTTTTATAAACAGATCTTCATAACTGATATGTAATGAAACCAATAAATCATCAGGCTCATTTTGGACAAAGGTTGGTAATGACAAATGCCATTTCTATTTGGCATGGCCCATTATGATTTAGAGCAGAAGTGATGCCATAGAGGAAGAAAACTGTCATTAATTATGCTGTTTTCCTACTCGTATTAACCTCCCTCAAGGGCCCCTGAAAGCACCCTTTTTAGGAAGCGTGTGTGCTGTCCAGATGGATCTTGTTTCTGAAGGCCAGGCATGGCTGGCATGTGGATGCTGCAGGTTTCCCTCAGGGAGGAACCTCTGCTCTGTAAAGCTGAGCGTTTCATCACTGTCTGATGCTCCAGATAAAGAGACGCTCGCCTTCACCTCTACTGTAACCTCACATTCCCTCCCTCTACCCATCATGCCATGCTGCACACCCAGGTGTCCATTAATCAGGCCTGCGGCTGGTACTGTCGTGGACCTTCACTCACCTCCTCCTCCTTCTCCTCTCCCTCATCAAGAGCCTCCTCATTCCTCTCCTTCCTTCATCTTCTTCATATTTTCTTCCCTACTTTCTCAGCATTCTTTTCATCTGCCTCAACACTTTGCGTGAAGCCTCATTTCTCAACTTTTAAGAAAACACAAAATGGTTGCTGCTTCATTAGCTGAGCAAAGTGTATGTGTGTAAAATGAAACAAGCCTAGAAACTGAGCCTTTCGTATAAACAATTACTTCACAACTTCATAAATATGGATGACAATATACTTAATGAGCAGTATTTACAGTTTTTGAAAAACAAACCTTGTCTATCGCCCTTTGCCCTTTCGACCCAAAACTGTGGATTAGTTTAAAACTCCCCTGTGGCCTTTTGGCAGAAGAAAGAGCTCTTCAAGATATATATATAACTCATTTTCACCCAAAATGTCACTTACGCTCAAGTTCTCAGCCCACGTGAAATACACCTCAGCTGTCCTTATCACCACTCAGCAACATTACTTTATTATTTTACACAGCCAGACAATTTTACATTTGTTGCACACACTCTGTATTTGTACTTCAAACCATTTCTATCACTAGCTGTTTTTCATACAAGCACATGTTACAATTATGTTAACAGAGCATCTGCTACAGGCATATTGGCCTACTTTATAGCTAAGTAACATTACTGTGCTGTAACTAGTTGTTTCAAACTAGCTTTCTTGCTTTGCTTAGCTTAGTAGCTTAGCAATGTGGTGGAAATCTGTATGCTAGAAAAATAGCATATTTAGCATATTTTAAATATCTGAACTTAGCTACTTTAGCTAGGTAGCATCTTTTAGAGCTATAACTGTATAATTAAAATGTTTGCTAGGTGAACCATTTGATGATCTTTACTTTTAACCCTCTGGAGTTTGGTTGAATTTTGTAAACTCCTTTTGTTTGACCATTTACATGTAAGCGATTGTATCCCAACTCATTTTTGTGTCACTGTATCTATCTATGTTAAAATATTAACAAATTAAAAATTAAAAAGATTTTAAACATGTCTTTCAAAACATGCCATGGCCAACAGACCAATGAGATACTGTGTGAAAGCACCACATCAGCACGTCAACTGGTTTTCAGCTTGTCTCCCCATGATGTATAAATAAAGTTATGTTACTATAAATAAAACATGCTCAGTTTATTCATTGATGAATAGATGGACTCCAGATTAATATGTTTTATGTTTTTTACATGTAAGGCTGTTAAATACACTGTAATGGTTTCAGAGTCACAGGATGAGCAATCAGACTTAGCATCTGACATCTCAGATGAAGACAACCCAGACTATCATTCTTTTTAGCATTCTTTTTATTAATAAACAAATCTTCAGTAAATAGGTGTAGGTTCCAATGATTTATACATCTTAGGGTGATGTGAAATAATGTCTTCTACATCAGACTACAGATAAATGCCTTCTACTCCGTTTCTCAATTAATCTCTACTTACCAGGGGACTGTGTGTGTGTGTGTGTGTTTGTGTGTGTGTAAAGAGGAGGTGATGGAGCCCTAACATTGAACTTTTACCATTAGCGCGCCCCACAGCTCGTATAAACACACATACCGGTCTGGTTTCCAAGGACAGGGAGTGTGTTGTTTGTGGATAATATGTGCAAGGGTACGAGTGTTGTTCTGTGTGTGTGTGTGTGTGTGTGTGTGTGGTCAGTCATTTCCATGTGGCTGTTAGATTATGGCGTCTCAAATCCCTCTTCACTTTCTCTTCTCTCACCCCCCCTCTTTACTCCCTTTCACTCGTCTCTCTTTTATTCCCGCAGAGTGTTTTTACATTCACAGCTCCTCACCTCCCTTCACTGGAGCGCACAATGTAAAGCAAAGACCCCTCCCTTCCCGTCCTCACCCTCCGCTCCCACTAACCCCCCTCAGTTCCACAGAGAGCTGAATTATCTCTCTCAATGGGACAAGGATGGGGGCAGCTGGACCCCTAACAGGCCCTGGTTGCAGCAGGGGTCTGCAGTGAGGCAGTAACCCATGCTTGCATGGCCACACGTGGGGCCTTTGTGGGGGCTGTCACCAAGCTAACGGGGCAGCTTTGTCCCGCCAGTGCTTCAGACCGACGCCTACATTTATTTATTTACTCTCCTCCATTTGCTGTGCATAGTGCATGTTCACGCTCAGATGAACATCAATCTGGGTTACAGACAGTGCCTGCCAAGCTGGAGGGATAACTGGTTGCATAGCTGGCATGCACGCACACACACACACACACACACACACACACAAACTGTGCCATGAAACTTAGTAACTAACACAACCATCTGACAACATAATGCAAGTTTAGTACAATAATCTCTCAGTACATACAGCCATTGTGCTGCTTATGTTCAGTTTCTGATGCAGTCTCAACAAATATCATGGCACCCTCTTATGTTTGGACAGGGCATCGACACTAAGCTAGCCTAAACTAACCTTTTAGCAGGACTAGTCTATCAGGTGTTTAATTCTCTGTTATGATTAGATTTATCTGCTGCTTTCTATATGTGGTAAAACAACTAATTTCTTACAAGATATTGTAAATTAGCTGAGCAGTCAGTTTAGCTAATTTAGCTCACTAGCTAAGGCTAGCCGTGACTGCACTCCTGTTTCGAGTAGAGTCACTGCAGTTTGGTTTTTATTTTGGTTATGTAGTTCCTGCATGTTTTACATGCTTGTACATGTTCATTTGTTTATGTATTTAATGTCTGTGGCATGATAACTTGTATATGGTCAAAAAGTCGGATTCTGGTCAGAATAGCCAGACGCAGAAGTGCTGAGCTGATGGATAAAAAGTTGTCTTCTAAGAAATTGTTACATTTCTGTTTATGTACAAATTAAACACAGCTATTTAATTAGTGAGCTTTAGAGGTGTTGGTAAGCAGATTTTTTTATTTGGAGAGAGTGAGGCCAGCTGTTTGATTCTTTATGCTAGGCTAATAGTCTCCTGGCTCCAGCGCCATGTGTAACGTAGACGAATGCTATCAATCCTCATCTAATGCTCACAGCAAGAGAGTGAAAAAGTGTATTATTACCCAAACTATTCCTTTAATGCCATATCTTCAGTGATATTTTTGATCATTTCAACACGACAATGTCCCTGTGCACAAAGCCAGCTCCAAAATGCCAGTTTGGTGTGGCCTGCACAGAGCCCTGACCTCAACCCACCAACACCTTTTGGATGAACTGGAACACCGACTGTGAGCCAGACCTCATCACCCAACATCACTGCTGGACCTCACTAATGCCCTTATGTCTGCATGGGAGCAAATGAAACCACCCACAGATATCAATAGTATTTGCTCAGCCAGAGAGCAATAACTCCGTCCCCTCTGTCCCTCTTTCCCTTCATTCTTACCCTCTACATGTTTTAGTCTGTGTGGGGCCTGTATATGAGGGCGTTTATTTACAACATGGCAGTCAGGAAGGGAAGACAATTCAACCAGTCTCCACCCTCTGGCCACACTGTCAGTCTCTTTAATGTGTACGGTTGGTGCACAGGATGGTGTTGACGTCCACTGGAACCAAACAGTGGGACCCCCTATTTGGAGGGCAGGGAGACAGAGATCACCCTCTGACCTCCACTGGACCTCCACTTAGTCTCAGAGTATACACGCTCCACAGGTTCACTATACAACCAGCATCAAAGGTAAAAGTTATACTTTGGATGCAAAGATTACGTCTCTCATATTATCTGTATTAGTTGTTTCATCAGTCTGGTATTTTTGTGACTTTATTTTGTTTTATTAACAAGAAGTGGAAGTGGAAGTGGAAATACTATTATTAAATAGTATTTTGTTACTATTTAAACCCACAATCATAACATTATCATTATTATCATTATCAAGTTTTTACTAAAAATGTTATAATTATATATATTTTTTATTAATCAGCAGATTGTTGATTATTAAGGCGGTATCACTTTGCTTTGTGTGGCTCTTTAGATGCTAAATGCTCCACCATATTCACTAGCTAGTCCCTGTGTCTGTCTGCTGTTAAGCAGGCAATGTAGTGTATTTCAGTTTTCCGATCAAAACATCTGCCTGCTGCATTTGGAAAAAAGGTTAACGATAGAGCTGAGATTTAATGAAAAGAGAAAGGTTGTTCATATAAAAATATTGAGAAGTGGCACAAACAGCCCCTCATAGTTCACACTTACCTTTGGTCCAAAGATGAGCATGAAGTTCCCTCAGCAGTACTGCTCTTATCTATCATTTTTCTTGATAAACAGATGTCAGTCTTGCTTTGCTGATTTTTCATAACACAACAATGATTCGACCTAGAAGAGTTTTTTTATTTGTTGTTGTGAACACTGGCTGTCTGGTAGCTGGATCTCTGACAAACTTTCTCTTGGACAGGAAGGAAAATGTTTTCGTTGTCTGATTACTTTGGAATAAACAGAAGGAAGAACTGATAATAACGCTGAGTTCATGTCAGGTGGTAGACCTCACCTCACTGCACCATAGTTACCAGTTTCTGACTTCCTGTTCGTGTCAACATCCAAGTGCAAGTGGAAGATGTTTACCCATGCTTAGCTAGCAGACAGACAAAAGCACCACCTACTTCATCAACATAAAATGTAAAGAAAAGGAAGCCACAGCCCCACCCACAATGTTTGATTGACAGGTGATATGTTGTGATGTGATACCAGGGTATAGTTTGGATATTTCAAATGCTATGGACAAACAATCCCTATGGCACTAATAATAATGTATGCTTTAACCCAAATGGGAACAATAGAAACACCTGGCACAATAACATATAATAATAATAATAAGTTACACACATGCCCAGATCAACAATCGCCTTCCTGCCATCGAAGTGAGCCAAGAAGTGGAAAGAAGAGCCAGGGAAAGTCCAGCAGATCAGTTCTCACACCCTCTGCTGTCTGACCCTCACACAATCCACTGGAGCAGGTCACCCCCAGAGACAAACAGCAAAACAACAGGACAATATTACAGCATCTACACTCAGCCGTAAAGGACCGGTGGCTGGCAGGGAGAAGCTCCACGCACTCCGAGCTGAGTTAGAGAGGTTAAAACGTTGTAGAAGGGTCAGGAGAGGTTTTCACATGGGTAAGAACATTAGCCAGATAAATCTAAATCTAACTTACTCACTAACCTTGCTTTGTGAAGTATCTCACAAATAAAGGCACTATATTTGGGCACTGTACTGTTGGATTAAAAGAAGTCCAGGTTTGGGCCAGATTTCTCAGTCTGGACCTCTTCTCCAACACTTAGTCTTTTGCTCAGTTGTTCTGCTGCTGATGTCTGGAGATGATCAGAGATTAACCCTAGTTCTTTTGCAGGCTATTTTATAGTATAAATAATCCAACCCAGTGATTGATACATCTGGGAATAATATGCAGTGTTGGAAATACTTGGGAATTTATCAACTTCTTGATGGTCTACTTTTGCAAGTTAATCCTGCAATTTAATTAGAATGCTGAGACATGCTGAGACAAAAAGAAGGAGGTTCCTTGACATAATCTTTGCAACTAGAACTTTTATACCCAGGCAGGGTTTCAGTCCATGGGTTTTTCTCAAGTCTTCGTCACATAAAAGAACTACAACATGCAGAACTAAGCTTATTTAATCAGTATTCATTTCTTGGGGGAGCCCAAAATAGTTGCATGTAATTCCTCATCTCTGTCTCCCCTCCATCCCTGGCATTTATCTATTGTTGGTATTTAAATTAAGTCATAAAATGCACAAAATAAATATTTTTAAAAGTTGATGTTAGCAAGTCATGTTAGCTGTCAGACAGAGAGTAACATTAGCATTTTTTTGGAACCGTGTTTTTAGCCCCCTGGTGAACATAAATCCAAATATTCAGTTCATTCTCCTTTTATTTCTGGTCCTGGACAAAATATCTGGCTCCATTGTGTCTAGTAGTTAGTTGCTAACTTTGCTGTTAGGCACTGGATAGGTAGCGTGCAGTGGGTTTATCAGCTGCCTGCTGCAGGCTCATTGGAGCAGTGAGAGTAAACCAAAACACTAAAGCTAAACCAGTGAGCTAAAATACATTAAAACGCTCCATCAAGCTGAGTGATAATTATCTGTGGGTTCATCCTTACGAGTGACACCTTTCACATTACACATATTCATTTCAGTCATTGTTTTTTAAAAAGACTGGATTGAGTGAGTAACTCAAAAAGATTTACTTCTAGTATGTTACTATGTTAAATCTACTAAGACTGATGGCATCCTAGTAATTAGTAAAGTAAGTCTTGGTAGAAGAAAAAAAAAGAAATCAGGAAAAAAGGGTGTATGTTGACTGTCCAGTGGACTTGACGGTCTACAGGTGGTGATTCGTGTGGGTGTGTGTTTTTCTGGAGGCTGTGTGGTAAGGAATGTGTGGGTGAGGTAAAAACAGCCTTGGTACTGATAGCACTGGGATCAGCGGGTGCTGTCGCCCACTAAGAAACAGATGCGTCAGTGACAGCTCGGGTCAGCCAGGGTCACGCCGTACAAGACGCCACACCTGGGGGAGGGAGAGCAAGAGAGAGAGCTGGGTGGAAGGAGAAAATGACCTCTCTCACACACACAAAAAAAGAATCACAAAAGTAAGTTAAGTGTGGTTAGCAGGAAACAAAGCGGTGTCGATCGGCAAGCATGCAGAATAAAATACATAAGTAAAAATACACTGAATTCCAACTTTGTCACGTAAATTACTCTTACATGATGTAATGTTGGAAACCTTTCCACTTCCATAGATGAGGGGGAAATCCACCCATATCTACATAGTTTACAAAACAGTTTTTGCTAATGTTTGATGCAGTTCTGGGTCCATTTCTAATATTGATAGCTACAGAAAACACCCCAGATTTCAATGCAGCTACAGTTTTTTGACTGATTCTGACTGGTTGAACACAACAGATTCAAGGTCTATAAGTTATTCCGGCAAACATAGGAAAAAGCCCTCATGAAGCAGATCTTGTATGCTGTCAAAAAGCCTCAGAGCAGCGAGCGGCACATGTGCTGTAGATCAGAACACTCAGCTCAATCAAAGGACTCCTCTGAGCAGAGAACTACAACATTCTAACTCTCTTTGTAAAGTGTATATGGCAGCAGGCTGGATGCTGATAAGTGATGTGTCTGTGCTGTACAGAGACAGGACAAGCTCGGCTCTACCAGCCTCCACTTGACTCTTATCTGCTAACTCCTGACACCGTCCTAATGCTGTATTCACATACTGTGGGGATTACGGCTTGAGTAGCTCATGAGAATAACCTGAATGGTTTGACTTTGTGGGAAACTTGGTTATGTTGTCCAAAATCTGAGCAACAAAGCCTTATATGCTTCAACCAGCTCTTGTAAAATCAGATAAAGAAGAACTGGTGACTTACTGATTAAAAACACACCACTGAGCCACACTGCTGCACTGGGTGACTTCATTACCATAAACACACACACGCTGTAGTTTATTTTGACTCAGTCCCACACACACTGTACTGCTGCCCCGAATACTGACTTCAGCATCAAATGTAAATTGATCCGCTACGAATGCACAATTATCTCCTGGTCCATTTATTAGCTGCTCTGGAGGTTTCAACTGTATCTTCAACAGCATGATTTAGAAAATAATTGGCAATAAGAAAAAATGTTGATACATCATTATAGCTCTGAAGAAATATTTCATAATGTACATGCCAGTCAGAATGACTACGTGTAAGAATATGTGTCACCACACATGTATGCTGAAAATCCACTGGCTGTGTGTGGATGTATTGTAGGTGGGTGGAGGTCAAAAAAGAATTGGGGGAGGATAAGGCCATTGTTTTCTGCCCATGGAGTCAGGCGAGGATTGTTCACGGGGCACTTCAAATGAGCCGTGGTCGTGGGTGTGGTGCTTCCAAGTTTATTGTGAGCAGCATCCTGTCCAGGTCACTTTAAATAGAGAAACTGAAGAAGATGGAGCCCTGTGGCTGTAGCTCACAGCTGTCGGAGCTGCAGGAAATCCAGGAACAGAGGTCGACATAGCTCAGAAATTCAGAGTGCTCCATCAGCCTGAACTCTTACTAGAAAAAAGACATAATAAAGTGATGAACTTATACATACTACCCATTTAGCAGTGTGCTGTACCTAATAATACGTTTTTTTCCTCCTTAGGCTTCCTTCACAGTGTCTGTTCAAGTAATCCAAATGCTGCTTCTGCTAACCCTGTGAGTCCAGTTGTGCCAACTGGTAATGATACATCCATGACAGAGTCAACTCCACTCAAGACAGACACAACTACCAGTAGCACAACTGGAACACAACCAACTCTTAATGAAGCTACAAATGCACCAACTAATGCAGGGTCTACAGATGCAGTCACTACGTCTGCCATCACAGTGACTACTCCACACAAGTCTACGAACCAGCCAATTTCTGTCAATCCACCAGCATCTGTCACTACAAGTTCTGGTGCCACCACTATTGTGAAGATTGATGCCTCTCCTACTGCTGCTACGCCCGGCCAAATCAGCACCGTGCCCGCAGCAACTGCAACAGCTGATAGCAGTGGCAGTTCAGTGGGGTTGACCAGCACTGCCACACTACAGACGAGTGAAACCTCTGTACCCAGTAAAACCTCTAGGACTGCCGGGCTGCCAGGTCAGATCAAAAAGGTGTCATCAAATTCCTCGACACCAGGGCCACAGTTCACGACTCACACTACCATCACTTCCAACATAGACCAGGGGGGCAGCAAAGGAGGTAAGTTCCCCTGTGACTGCATGTCAACATGAAAAACACACTGATGGGAATTTAATGATTGAAGGTTCAATTTAACACACTTAAAACCCACTAAACTAATTACACAGATTGACTTATTTAATATAAATGAGACCAATAAGTATTTTAAACCAGGGTTAAATGTTTTACCCAAATTATCATGCCTGACGTATAACCTACATGTTCTTTATAGAAGAACAGTCAGTTAGATACAGCCAAACATATAAAGAGAGGGTGAGGACGAAGGATGAGGGGGACAGTCCACCTACCTTTTCAATTCAGTTTCACTTTTCACTTCTTCTATATATATATGTGTGTGTGTGTGTGTGTGTGTGTGTGTGTGTAACATTACCAGAGTTATCTTAAATCTAACTTTCATCTGCAAACCCTTGGAATGTCAACATTAACACACACATCCATTGCCAGTAAAGCATCAAACAGGGTCTGACACACAATGTCAGCTACACGTGTAGTCAAAGTCAGTGGTTACAGGTTACAACGTTCCTGTATACTCCCCTGCACTGCTGCTTTTAGTCAAGGTTAAGCTAATAAAAGGAGCATTTGTTAAAAGCTTGGCATTACCAGTGTTTTGCTTTTTTGCTTTTTTTTTTTTTAATTTGTGTTCATAGTTCCGAAAAAGTTTAATGGCAACCCTGAAACAGAAATCAGATCGCTCCTGTAGCAGAATCCACTTCTTGGACTTCTTTGCGCTGGAAATGTGTATGCTCAGTATGTTCCAAATACTAATACCTCTATATGGAAGTGAAGTGTTTCTTCAGGTAACTTTATTTAATCTGGTAGTTTCATCAAGATCAAGATAATTTGAGAATAATTTCAGTTATGCATTCCAGCATTTTCAAAAAGGACACAAGCGTGCTAAAAACAATAAGTGATATTATTATACAGATATATTATATATACAATGTTATTTCTGGTTGAAGGCACATTGAAAACAACTGTGGCAGTTACAAGCCACAAGCAGACAGCCTCGAAGGCCCCAGAGCCAGCTGGGAGCACAGGGACCACCAGCACCCCCTCCACCTTGGCCGAGTCAGGACCTCCTGCAGCAAAAACCTCTGGTACCAAAGCTGGAACCACGTCCCCCCAAATCACCACCACTACTACCACCACAGCAGATCAGCCAAAGACATTTTTGGTACGACATGCTGCAACAAAGCGGTGCAGATGGAGCTAGTTCGTCTACTTGCCTTTACTTTACATTATCATATTACTGAAATGAGACTCCAGGATCACTGATGACTGACATTCCTTTTTTCTGACTTTTTTCTGCAGTACTCTCTAAACAACGGACACGTGGTAAGATTTTGCTTCGCTTTGAGTTTTGCATTTTAATATCTTATACAGGAATCAGACTGTTTCTACACAAACAAAACATGATAATAAACAGTTCCTGCTCTGACTCTCATCAGGCCTCTGCTATTGTCCTGTCCATGAGAAGCCGACCCACACCCTTTCCACCATGTTACTCCCTAAAGAGTTAGTCCACAACACTAACTGCATATAGCACTGACAGAGCCCCACACAGCTGTTGACTCGCTGTAGACTCTTAACTTTGCTCCTTTAAAGCATGTGTTGAACTGTGTAAAGAAATGACTTTATGAGTTGTGAGGTAAAGTATCTAATTACTTTTAGACGTAACCACTTGTGATTGTAATATTAAATTGTACATGTAAGAGCTAATAATTTATATTGGCACTAATCAAAAGCACAACTGGAAGACAAGGGGTGGAAGAAAGTGAGGAAAAAGGCTGTTCTACATTTTTCTAGTCAACAAATCGCATGAAAAGACAAAAACTAATAGTGAAAGTTTTGTGTGTGTATCCAATAAATAAGTAAATAAGTCCAACTGTGCCTAAATCTGCATTTGGACTTTTCAGGTGGGATGCCAAAATGACATTTTAACAATGTTAAGTTAGCACCAGGTTGTGGTGACAGATGGGTTGAAATTGTATGTAAAGTGCGTATACAAAACGTATAGATCAGTGTATGACGATTATGAATATGAAGTTTGAGGGCCACGCAGCTTTTGCAGAGAGGAACAACAAAACGGGAGGGCGCTGGGCGATGGCTTTGAAATACGGGAGACATCCAAAAAAACGGGAGTGTTGGCAGGTCTGATCTAAAACCTGATATCTCTTCTTCCTCTCAGCCATAGAGCTCCATTGTCATCTAAAACTATTAAAAATACATCAATGAGCCACACTGTTGTTTCTGCATCACCACGAACACACACTGTAGTTTATTTGGACTGCTGCCACAAATACTCACTAGAGCATCAAATGTATTAAACATCCAACTACAGGGCCCAGCTGTTTTAGGAAATTACTGAGCCTTAAATATTTGATGTGTTTGATCAGCTTTTAAAGCTGCGTTAGTTGTCCCACTCGGGGGCAGCAGAACCTGTGAACACAACATTTACATTTTATCTCCGTATTAAGTTGCAGTGGCAATAATGTCAGCAAACAGTAGCTCATGTATACATCTGTGGAACACAGAGCAACATTAGCATTCATTATTCATTTGGAATTGTGTGTCTGTCCACCTGAAACACTTAAATCCAATATGAACTGTTCTTTTGGCTCTGATTAGGTCAGCACCATCTCCTGAGAATGATCATCTGTTTATGTTACGAACATAAAAGCACTGTACATATCTTTCATCAACAAAATCTATATCTTTAAACTAGTCAGTGATATAAAAGTACACATTTCTGATAGGCAAAAAGCAAAGTTGAGCAGTGAAAAAAACAGGGTTACTTCCCACCACTGGAGGGGCCTGTGGATGGATGTTGGAGCCGTCCAGACTGTGTTTCCAACAGGACAGGAAGCAGCGAAGCTCGCTATAAAAAAAGAGAATCCAGACACTGGGTGGAAAAAGTATCTTAGTGGGAACCCTTCCTGCCTTTCACTAGTTTCCTACGTTCCCACAGCTCTTTTATATACTAACCCTCTCTGACTGCCTGCGCAGCTGAGGCGTTTCATAATACACCAGAAATAGTCCACACATGCCAGGAAGATACGACCTCATCTGTCACCTGTGACTCTCCTGTCCAAACCCTGACAGTAGTCAGCATATCAGCTCTTGAATTCTTTTGGGAAAGTAATAAGTGTGATGTGGTGTCACATCATGTACATAGATCAAGTTCAAGACTTTATTAGCTCAAGTGTAAAAGGAGCTTGGAAATTCTTATACGGATCTCAGTCAAGTGATAAAAAATACAATAAAATTATTACAGATTACATGATTTACAGATGTGTCGTTTTACCTTCAGAAAGAGGAGGAGAAAGATCTGTTGGAGGTGTGCAGACGGCTGATGGGGAATTTGCAAGATGGAAACTGCACCCTCACATGGCGGCAGCACAATGACAAAATACAGTTTGACTATGTGGAGATAAATGGCAAAGGTAAAGCACCGTCCTCCCTTTAGAAAAGTCACATTTGTCAAGTTAAATTCAAGTTTAACAGAATTTTCTATCAAACAAATACATGTATCTTCCAGTGAAAACAAGCCTGGCAGCCCAGTATTATGAAGAAATCACCAAGGTAAGGGTTAATACATGGGTGGTATTATCAGTACATTAAACACCTGCAGGGTTACTGGTTCAAATTCCACATTAACAGCATTCATTGTCTTTTTGTGTTGTCCACTCAAAGAAACCAACAGATAACAAAACCCTGATTGCCATCCTGGCTTCCTGTGGAGCTCTGCTGATCATGATCGTCATTCTCGCTGTGTGCGCCTCCCACCACCGCAAGCCGTATAATGAGAACCAGGTAGGTGGAAAGCTTTCCTGCTCAGACACAGCAAGTCTTATTTTCTGGAAAAGTCTAAATTCCTGGAAAACAGTGAGTCTTTAAAGGTGACAGCCTTCTCACAGCCTTCCTCTCCTGAACTGACATAACATTGATCTCCATTTTCTTTCACATTTTCAATCTTGGTTTTAATATTCTGGATGGCAGCAGTGTGTGACACACAGAAAGACACTTATCTTTTAAAAAGGAAAACTGATCAGATATGAGTACACAATTCTAAGTGACTTTGTTCTCTTCATCTCCGCAGCAACACCTGACGGAAGAGCTGCACACGGTGGAGAACGGTTACCACGACAACCCCACGCTGGAGGTGATGGAGGTGCAGCCGGAGATGCAGGAGAAGAAGATGACACTGAACGGAGAGTTCAACGACAGCTGGATCGTCCCCATCGACAACCTGCTAAAGGAGGAAATACCTGACGAGGAGGACACTCACCTGTAGAGACGACTAGAGACGAAGCAGAAGGAGACAGGACCCGGCTAGTTCCAGCCACACCAAAACTAACAAAAGAACCCACCTTGCCTGCCCTGCCCACTCACCTTACACTGACCTGGGATTCTTGTCCCTGTAGCCAGAGAAGACTTTCTCACAAAGAAATCCATCCTTTAGAACAACCAAGCCCCCGTCTGTTGGATGGATTTCTATTGTATTTTGATATGAAAAAGAAATGAGGGTAAAACATCTAACACTCTGAGAATGAAGTACCAATGAAATTGTTCATAGTGGCCTTAGAAATTTAACCACGTTTGAAAAATTCACTAAACCAATCACTGTTATAGATTTTATATAAATATAAGTGTGACTTCCTACAGAGCACAATTTAAATTGTCTCATTCGCAAAACTCAGAAAGTACCCCACACCCTAAGAGGATTGTGCCTTCTTTTTTACTATACTCAGAAACAAAGAGTTGATTTGTACACAAGCACCTGTAAGTATTTCTACGTTATTTTTTGCAAGCGAGGAAGAGCCAGGCGATGTTGGCTGATCACTTTGTTCTGGAGGCCTGAGAGGAAGAAGATCAGAGAGGCAACAGCGACGACAGCTGCCTTGGCAGTTCTAGTGTTACAAATTTAGATAGATGACCTCAGGATACTTCGAAGCATCCTGGTGATTTTCCACTAGTGAGTGTCGGCTATGAGGGTGCTGCCAGTGGCTGTGACTGGTGCAACTGAGCACTAACGTGTCCACAAAGACACTGATTAAGACAGACGGGTCTATAGAAATAAGACAAACGAGGGGTTTTAATCCAAAATGCCATATATTGACTGAGGGTGTATGGAAAGCCTGAGGGGAGTGTGTGTATATATATATATATATATAT
>JAVQJD010011211.1:0-11042 GCA_036023655.1 Nannoperca australis
GTGAAAGGCGCCCCCTCGTCTCTTTACTCTCAGCTCCCCGACACCGCAGAGATCCAGTTTGCCAGAGAGATGACTGAGCTGCAGAGTGAGGTAGAGCCCACTGTGTCTTTCCCATTGCATGCTGGGAGTCCTTTCATTTACCCACAAACAGCCCTGAAAATGTGTTCTCATGAAGAAATTCATCATTTAGCGACCTCTCACACATCAGAGTTCATACAAAACCACCAGAAAGTCCATAAAATCGTTGTCCTCAGAGTAAATACAGGGAGGGCGGGCGGAGGAGCCTCTCCCAGAGCTTCTACTCTCAGCTCCCAGAGACCTCTGACACTCGCTTTGCTAAGTCTGTTGCAGAGCTGCAGAGCGAGGTGAGACGCTCTTTATTAAAACCCTCTCCAATCATTCACGTTTGAAGCGCCGCAGTGCGTTTAAACCAGTTTTTACTTCTAGACGCGGTACAAGGAGGCGGGTAAGAAGGACGCCAGCTCGTGTCTGTACTCTCTTCTCCCGGAGACTTTAGAGACGGCTCACGCCAAGGAAGCGTCCGACCTGTTCAGCCAGGTACACGTGACTGTGTTACCTGCGGAGGTGGACACGTTCAGACAGGAAGTGAATGAGCGACAGACGAGTATTTTCTAAATGTGCTCCAGCGTAAAAAGATGAGAATAACGTCTTCTTCTGCAGTAACTGTGAAACACGACACGTCCTTGTGTTGCAGGTGAAGTACAAAGAGGACGGGAGGAAGGAGATGAGCACCAGCCTGTACGCTCTGTTACCGGAGACCATCCACACCCAGCACGCCAGAGAGGCGTCGCACCTGCAGAGTGAGGTGTCCAATCACGTTATTCATTCAAACTCAGTCTAATTACCAGTTTACCTTGTTTTCATCATACTACATGTCTGTGACGCTGCTTCCTGTCTCCTGCAGGTGAAGTATAAAGAAGGTCTGAAGCAGAAGATCCAGAGCAGTTTGTACCACCAGCTCCCAGAGACCCCGGAGACACAGCTGGCCAAACATCTGTCCGACCTGCAGAGCCAGGTACAGCACAGGATGCTCTTCCTGTTAACTCGTGCTCAGGTTGGACATCGCAGAGACATAAAAGACAAAGAGGCATGTTTTTAACAGAAGAGACTTTGTGTTTTGTGACGTCTGCAGACGAAGTATTCAGAAGCCGGTAGGAAAGACGTGGGTTCGTGTCTTTACTCTCTCCTGCCTGAAACCCTGGAGACTCGACACGGCAGAGAGACGAGCGAGCTGCTCAGTGAGGTGAAGAGCGCAACGCTTCACGTGAGCCGAGACGCCGCGACAACGATGAGGGCTGGTTCTCAGAATACTTTCTTTCTCCCCCTAGATTAAGTACAAGGAGAGCGGGAAGAAGGAGCTGTCCAGCCCCCTGTACTCCACCCTGCCCGACACTTCACAAACCAGCTTCGCCCGAGAGGTGACGGACATGCAGAGCCAGGTGACGTGATGAATTGTATGTACGGTTACAGGAGGAAGTCCAGGTGTTGATGGTGTCGACGTGATAATGACGAGAAATATTCATGTTTTACACAAAGAGAACAAAAACCAAACAGTTTTATTCTTTAATTAGTTTTAACTGCAGTCGTAACGACTTCCACACGTCAAACACGTCTTCTCACCTGCTCCACCTGCTCCACCTGCTCCACCTGCTCCACCTGCTCCACCTGCTCCACCTGCTGCACTGATTCAGACATGTTAGCTCAGCCTGTCTGAACACCAGACAAGCAGCAGCTCAGATGATGCCTTCACTGTCAACGATAATCAGAAGACGAGAAGTCAAACACGAACAAAACTAATATACATTTTATTTAAAAGGCTGTTGTTGTGTCTGAATTCTTCGTCTCAAATCAGCACGGCCAGAAATGATCATCATGACGCTAACCCTTAAATACATATATACATATCTACATATGTGTGTATATGTATATAAAACATGCTTTTGCTTGTAGCACCACCGTAACAATCACGTCTGCTGTTTCCATTTTCACAAGCTGGAGGCCCCTCCCCTTCTGCTACGTAGCCAAGATGGCGACCGCTGAGGCAGAGAAGCGTGTGGCGTTTTGCCTTAATTGTCAGTGTGAGTGCACTTTAAATAGCAAGTGTAGGAGCAGCAGAAGGAGACCAGAGCGGGGGGGGGGGGGGTACAGTCTGCAGGACGCTGCAGTGTTTCCAGCTCACGGCTGCTAATGTTTCTATCATCAAGTGTGATTCTCATCAGAAGACGATCAAAGAGCTCGTCGGCGCTGCATTTTAACGATGTTGTGCAGATTCAGTCCAGACTAATGAGGCTCGATGAGGACCGAGGACACAAAGACGTGTTCATCAGACACAGACCATGAAGAGAAACTGTTCAAAACACACAAAGAGGAGAATCAGAAAACAAGAGCTCAGGTGTTGAGATGCAGATGCAAAGTGTTTGAGTTTTAAAGAACATCTGTAGCGTCACAGAGACAAACCCTGTTCAAATAACCTGGTTGGTATTAAACTGAACTTAATATTTTAGGATCTTCTGTCTTTTGCAGACCAAGTACAAGGAGAACGGGATGAAGAGCCTTTCACAGAGCGTCCACCGCCGGCTGCCGGAGACCTCCGAGACTCAGTTTGCCAGAAGTGTCTCTGAGCTGCAGAGCGAGGTGAACAGTTTCTGGACTCGTCCTGCGTCCTGCGTCCTGCGTCCCAGCAGAGACCACGAACACCAGCAGCTTCCTTTTCACTGCTTCAGAACAGCAACGTTTGAATCCTTAAGAGTTCAGTGCTGCTTCATTTGGTTGCCGGTGGCAACAGCAAACACTCGTTGAGCAGAAGAGCAGCGGCTGTGTCCGTTTACAGCGCAGCCAACCAAACATGGCCCCTTCACAATAAAAGTCTTTTGACATTGGGCTGCATGCTGCAGTGTTTCCCTCGCGTGTGTGAAGGCATGAGATTCGTTTATAGATTAGCGATTAGCAAACGAATGCCTGCTGCTGACAAAATGCCGGCTTTAAATGGAACCAAAAACAGTTTGATTGTCTAACTTTATATGAAATGTACATGTATTTTAGCTTGAAACTGTCAAATTTGGACTCTTTTACTTACTGCACACAATGTGATGCAGGATATTGTTACGTACACGCCTACAGTGAAGCTTAAATGATAAATCTAGCTGTAACGTATCTTTGAGGTTTGAGGTAAATGTTTTTGTAGTTGACATTGTGTTTGAAATCTCAGTATTTCTTTGAATTTCTTTCAGATGAAGTACAAAAAGGGGCAGAAAGCAGCGTCCAGCTGTCTGTACTCCACTCTGCCGGAGACTCTGGAGACGCTGCACGCCAAACAGGCTTCTGAACTGCAGAGCGAGGTACGAACACGTCTCCGCCCGCTGTGCACGCCGTCCACGCTGTAACAAACGTCCACGTTACAGACGGATGACTGGCTCTGCTGCTGTTTGTGTTCAGCTCAAGTACAAGGCGGGTCTGAAGGGAGGCCGCTCCTCCAGTCTGTTCCACCTGCTGCCCGAGACCTTAGAGACGGCCCACGCCAAGGAGGTCTCCGAGATCCTCAGCGAGGTAACAGCAGGCGGGAAGACACGTGCACAGAACCTCCTCCTTCTGTTTCTGTACTTCACTCCTGTGGGTTTGTTTCCAGGTGAAGTACAAAGAGGACGGGAGGAAGGAGATGAGCACCAGCCTGTACGCTCTGCTGCCGGAGACCATCCACACCCAGCACGCCAGAGAGGCGTCGCACCTGCAGAGTGAGGTGTCCAATCACGTTATTCATTCATTCTCTCTTTCATGAGGACGTCCTGTGTAGGAGCAATTTAAAAAGGGACATATTCCCCTGCGAGTCTGATTCCTAAAGCCCACTGTGCTGAACATGAAGGTGTCTGAATCAGCTGATAACCTGCTCCATCGTGTCACTTCTCTCTGCTGTAAAATACGTTCAGGAAAACTGTCTAATTACCAGTTTACCTTGTTTTCATCATACTACATGTCTGTGACGCTGCTTCCTGTCTCCTGCAGGTGAAGTATAAAGAAGGTCTGAAGCAGAAGACCCAGAGCAGTTTGTACCACCAGCTCCCAGAGACCCCGGAGACACAGCTGGCCAAACATCTGTCCGACCTGCAGAGCCAGGTACAGGTCGTTGTGTTGGTTAGTTCATGAACAAGCTGCTCAGAGGACGACCTGAGTAATGGGTATTATCTTGAGGCTAGCAGGCTGTTAACATATGTGTCTATAAACCACCACCGTGTTCACTTCAATCTGCAGACCAAGTACCAGGAGGCGGGGAAGAAGGAGGCGAGTGCGAGCCTGTACTCCCTCCTGCCTCACACCATGGAGACGCAGCACGCTAAAGAAGCTGCGGAGCTGCTCAGTGACGTACGTGGAGCCTCTTCCTCCTGTTTCTGATCAAATGGTTCTGATATCTGAGCTGTTATATCAACACCGTCCTCGTCCGTCCTCCTCCGCTTGGTGTTCCCCAGGTCAGATACAAGCAGAGCGGCAGGACGGAGATGTCCAGCTCCCTGTACTCCACTCTGTCCGACACCCCGGAGACCAGCTTCGCCAGAGAGATGACGGACATGCAGAGCGAGGTAAAGACCACGCAGCCAGGGGTCGATAGACATAGATTCAGATGAGGTGAGGCACAGATTTACTGAAAGACACCTTCCTATATTTCATTATGGAGCCTGATGGTGTCCCCAGATGTCCTCGCACTATGCTGAACCTGTAGAGACAAACCTGCATTAAAAGGATGTGATTTCATTGCTAGTTGGGAAAGAAAATGTGCAACATGGCGTCAGTTTTAGCAGCATAATTCAGGCGGATCGTTTCCTCTCCAGCGTCCAGCTGATTATAGAAAATTCAACAAGATATTTGTAGGATATTTTTAAGTCAATGGGCTTGGAGGTGAGAGAGTCAGACAGTAGTGAAAGACAAGTTCTCAACGATCATGAACATAAAGTGAGCTACACTAACGTCTGTGCTTCCGCTGAGAGGCGGTGGCCGTGCAGAGGGAGCTGCAGCACGAGGGCTGTTTGATTAGTTATAAATAATCTCCAACACTCTGATGTGTTGATGCCGCAGACGCTCGTCAGAGGCCAGATCAGCATCAGAAACAGGACCAGAGGCCGTCGCAGTCTGTTTGTAGTGGAGAAGATGGGGGGGGGGGGGGAGGATTCAAACAAAGTACAGTTACAGTATTGAAATAAAAGTCCATTCAATCATTAGCTCCGGCGGCGTGTTTGAGGCTCTCTTTGTGGCTGCTGATGGAAAGTAAAACTTTGTGTTTGTGTCATTTTGAATTCACATTTCATCACCGTGACAACACGCAGAGCTCATTCCTGCCGGAGAGAAGAGAAACGCACAGTTCACTGTTAAGAAGGATTTATTCATTCATTCATTCGCTGAGGATCTACAAAATACATAATTCACTGTTAATAAATGAATCATAGTGTTTTTAACCTTAAAAAAGCAGCAAGAAAAGCTTAAAGCTCTAACTCAATAATAAAAGACTCAATAAATGAATGTGTGATATTATTATGAACATTTATATGACACTTATAAGGCTTTTACAGTTCATCACAGTTTGTTTCCATGTGTGTCAGAATCTGAAAGTTTATGAATGGAACTCTTCCAGAACAAGTACAAGGAGGACGGACGCAGGAGCCTCTCGCAGAGCTTCTACTCTCAGCTGCCAGAAACAGCCGAGACGCAGTTCTTTAAAACCGCCTCCGGGCTGCAGAGCGAGGTGAGGAGGACACTGCTGTTCCTCATTTAAAAGTCCTGAATCAGGTGTCACAGCTATGCAGACGACACGCAGCTCTATGCTTCATGTTCATGATGTCATGACGTTGTAGTGTTGGCTGCGGAGCCTCAGAGGCAGCAGGTGATGGAAGTGTTTCCTGTTTTAGACGAAGTACAAAGAAGCAGGAAAGAAAGACGCGACGCGCTCTCTGTACTCGACTCTACCTGAGACTCTGGAGACACGACACGCTAGAGAGGCCTCGCAGCTGCAGAGTCAGGTGACACACACACACACACACACACACCAGCAGCTGTCCAGCTGTCTTTGGTGGACATTTTGTTTGCACTGGTCCACATGTCTCCGTTAGCAAAGTCACACATCTGGTTGCACTTCCAGCTGTGTGCTGGTGATGCACAGTGTAGATTCAGTTAAGAGTTCACCTGAAACTCACATGAACGTGATCAAAAGGTTTTAATGTTCTTCCTCTTCCTTCGTCCTGTTCTCTGATCCTTGACGTTTGACCACGTGCGCTCCAGCTGACGTACAAGCAGAGTTTGAACAGTCTTTACCACCTGATGCCAGAAACCCTGGACACTCAGTTTGTCCGGCAGCAGACGGAGCTGCTCAGCGAGGTACGACTTCCTGTTCCTCCCTCACGTGAACCTGCTGCAGCTTGTTTCATGACAAACATTTGAATTGTTTACTTCATCGTCCTCGTCTGTGTTCTGCTTCATCACAAGGTCAAGTACAAAGAGGATGGCAGGAAGGAGATGAGCGTCAGCCTGTACTCTCTGCTCCCCGACACCCCCCACACCCAGCACGCCAAACAGCTGACGGACATGCAGAGTGAGGTGCGTTCAGGCTGAAGATCCACTTCAGTGATTCACAGAACTACCTGCAGACTTCTTATGATTTAGGATGTCAGGACAACGTCTCAGATTTACTTAATAACTACGTTCAGCGCTGACGGTGCTCCCTACGGCATCTTTCCACATTTCTCCCCAAATCCACCCAAAGCTGCTTCTTCTTACTTCTGTGTGCAGAAACAATAATGTGACGTCCGTCTCTATGTCCCCCACCTGTCTCTCTACTGTTGTTGTCACATAAAGGAAAAGTGCATGCTGATGCACACAGCTGGTGACACATGTTCTGTGATTCAATCTAAACGTCTGAACCAAACCAAATAGTTGTATATTTACCTTGAAAGAGTTGCACAGCTCGTCAGATGCAAGATGGAAACGTGAGACCCTGAATGTGATTCCTCGTTGTGTCTTCCAGGCTAAATACAAAGAGGCCGGTAAGAAGCAGGCGTCAACGTCTCTGTATCAGCAGCTCCCTGAAACTCTGGAGACTCAACACGCTAAAGAGGCGTCGCAGCTGCAGAATCAGGTACAGATCACACGTGACAGCTGATGATGTGTAGTTTGAAGATCTGAGCTGAACTCCCCTCAAGTTGATTCTTAAAGTGTGCCTGTAGTCGCAGAGCGTAATGCAGTGTTTGCACCAGGCTGGCAGTTTTATTCTAACAGTCTCGTGTTGTGCCCCGTGTGTCTTCTAGGTCTTGTATAAAGACGCTGTTAAGAAGGACTTGTCGTGTCCACTTTACCACCAGCTGCCCGACACTCTGGAGACCCAGTTTGCTCGAGAGCTCACCGACATGCAGAGCCAAGTAAGAGCACCAGACCAGGAGACACGTGGAGGAAGTGATTGACAGCTGCTGTGTATAATATGATATCATTCAAATAAATCACACAATCCTTTCGGATCAGAGGAACACGATGTATATGTCTGCTGTTGTATATGTCATTCTAAGCACACGTCCTACTTAATGGAACGCTTCCGGAGCTTTCAGCCACTTCAGCTCCGTGTTGATGGAAACGTTGTGAACTCACATGTCGTGGCAGCATCGCGACTTTCTGTCTCTCAAGTGAAGCTGTGTCTGCTCATGAATGAGTGAATGAATCCATTATGAATGAGTGACTCCTCTAATGTGTCTTGAGTGTGTGGAGCTCTCAGAAGCTTGTCATTAAACATGCATGCTGTAAATCACCCACGCTGTATATATTTAATATCCCGTCACTACCAATGCTGACGCTTTTCTGTCTCTGACTGCAGAACAAGTACAAGGAGGCCGGGATGAAGAGCCTCTCGCTGAGCTGCTACTCTCAGCTGCCGGAGACCAACGAGACGCAGCTCGCCAAGACAGCTTCTGAGCTGCAGAGCCAGGTGAGATGAGACAGAGACGACTTCATGAGGACATAAATACGAGAGAAGTGAGGTTAAAGCTGCAGCAAGTGAGATCAGAGACTAGTGGGACAAATAGGACGTTTTCTTCTTTATTTTGTGACTAATAAAAGAGACGTTTTAAGCTTTAAACGTCTTCTTGTTTTCTTCTTTCAGACACAGTATAAGAGGTCGGGGGGGCAGCAGGCCGGCGGCTGTCTGTACTCTGTGATGGCTGAAACTCTGGACACTCAACACGCCAAGCAGGCGTCACAGCTGCAGAGCCAGGTCCTGACACACACACACACACACACACACACACACACACACACACACACACACACACACACACACACACACCTTCATATCCTCCTCAGGACCTTACAAAGAGAAAACTGTCAGGAAAACGAGGGAATAGCTGCACAGAAGTTAAATGTGTCAGAAACAGTAAAAAGCAGTTAAAGGAAAGTCAAAAAGAGAAGAAAGGATCGTTAATAAATGACAAAAGTGTGTTAAAAGACTCAAGCGACATATCTTATATATATATATGTGTATATATGTGTGTATCTATATGTGTTTTGTGCTCCCTGCAGGTGAAGTACAAAGAGGACGTGCAGAGGGAGCTGTCCTCCAGTCTGTTCTCCAGCCTTCCTCAGACCCTCCAGACCCAGCTGGCCAAGGAGGTGACGGAGCTCCAGAGCCAGGTGACGACACACTTTACCTTCAGCTGGTTTGAACATGCTGTCCTTGAACACAACAGCACTGCTGCAAAAGCTTTCAAAGTATTAAACCGGACCTGGATCATAGTGAATATGGTCAGTAAGTATTCCTAAATAAGGAACAAACAGAGTTCGACCCTCATAAACTCAGCTGATCTGCTTCTTCACGACTGTGTGAGAGGCTCAGATGTGACTGACAGCGACCACACAACCCATTGTGATTCAGCCAGAACTGTAGGGTTGAGCTTTCCGGCCCTTTGAACGCATCATGCACGCTGCACGAGTCCCTGCTGGAGCTGGAGCTCTGCTGCAGCCTCCACATCAGTGCAGGAGGAGGAGGAGGTCCCAGAAATAAGACTTAAATGTTTGCTGCAGTTCGTCTAACCAGCGATTGATGATGCCTCCAAGAAAACGTTTATCATGTTTTTGTATTCAGTGGTGTCTTGTATGTGATGCAGGTGAAATATAAAGAGGGACGTAAGAAGGACGCGTCCTCGTCGCTCTACCACCTCCTCCCCGAGACCCCAGAGATGCATTGGGCCAAACAGATGTCGGAGATCCAGAGCGAGGTGCAGTGACGCTCCTGAGACGCTCACGTGTTTCTGTTCCTGCAGGAGTTCCTCCCTTTACGTTGTGTTTTTCCTTCAGGGGAAGTACAAGAAGGACAAGGAGGATCTGCCCGACACGTTGTTCTCGCTGCTGCCTGAAACTCTGCAGACGCAGTTTGTTAAAGAGATGACGGAGACACACAGCGAGGTGGTTACTGACCCAGACAGGATACAATATCACTGTCCTTAGTTTTCTAAGAACAGGAAGTGACTGGAGGGTGAACTGTCCGACTGACTGAAGCACGAGGGCACGAGAGCAGAGTGGGATATGTCTCCATGTGCTGTGTTCAGATGAACTCAGGCATCAGTTGGTAAATGGATAAAAGCATTTTGGTGGGCTGCTGCATTACAGTCCTCATCCAACTATAAAACATCTGTGAACACAGCTGTCAGAGGCACATGTGCAACAGCAATACCCATAATAATGTGAATCTATTAGTCCTGGATATATATATATATATATATACACTATATGTTTATATCTACACTGTCGCCCATAACGTTGGAATAACATATTTGTATTTAAAGGGTGTTTCACCTGGTACTGGGTCCCACTGAGGGACTGATAAAGATTGATCTTATCTCGTGACGGTGAGCTGCTGCTGAAGTGATCGCAGTGTGTCGGGGGGTTCATGTGCAGGGGGGGGGGGGCACAGAGATAAGGAAGTCTGCATTTAGCTCACGAGCAGAGATACTACGCGTGTCTTTCATGTGTCCTTCATCCAAACGCTGGGAACGACTGCTGGGTGGGGTTAAACAGAGCTGAAGTCTTATTGGCTGACAGCTGGTTAATCTGATGATGATGTCACAGAATGAACCAATAGGATACAGAGCTGATACAAAAGAAGAGCAGGAAGTGGTCATTAACTGTGTGTGTGTGTGTCAGGTGAAGTACAGGCAGGCTGGGAAGCAGCAGACGTCTCTTTACTCCAAACTTCCTGAGACTCTGGAGACCAAACACGCCAAAGAAGCGACCGAGCTACAGAGCGAGGTGAGTTTCTCTTTCTCTCCTTTTCTTTTTAATTTCCGCTTCATTGCCTTGTTAACCTACCACAGCAGGTCTCATCTGTCCTTCACACTCAGGCTGCTCTAGACTTTATTTTATTGTAAATAAACAACAACATCAACTTTATTTATCTGCAAGCTGTCGTACAGCCGTGCAGCCAACAACACAAAACCATGTCTACAAGGCAAAGCAATAAGAACCTGTAATAAAACCTGAAAACTGAGGCTGTAACATGACTGCTAATTCATAATATCCAACACTTACTGTAACAGCTAATGACTCCTTCTCTCTCTGGGTTTGAGGCATCCCATAATATACTGTTTTTATGCACTGGTTTCCTGCAGAAAAAGTACAAAGATGAAGGGAGGAAGGAGATGACGACGTCTCTGTACTCTCAGCTGCCGCAAACCTCGGAGACGCAGTTCGCTCGAGAGATGACGGAGATGCAGAGCGAGGTACAGCACACACACACACACACGCACACGCACACGCACACACACACGCACACGCATGCACACGCACACACACACACATACGCACACGCATGCACACACACACACATGCACACGCACACACACGCACAAGCATGCACACGCACATACACACACACACACACACACGCGCACGCATGCACACACACACACACGCACACACACACGCACGCACACACACACACGCATGCACACACACAGACACACACACAGGCACACACACACACACACACACACACACACACACAC
>JAVQJD010011215.1:0-22748 GCA_036023655.1 Nannoperca australis
TTTACTCCCAATGATCAACCATGTTAATGTGTGTTTTATATTAAATATAATTTGGAGAAGTCAAATCACATCCAGGCCAAACCACTAGTAATATCCTCAGAAGTGTCCACTAGGTGGCGCTACGGTTCATTTTGATTTAGTGGAGAAGAAAACGATAGGTTTCAGGGAGAATCTGCCTCGTCCTTCACTAACAGACCAAACTGGCAACAAGTGTCGTTGTGTGCCAGCAAAAAGCACAGTATGTAGCATAGTTAGCATCAAATACTTTAGGCTGTTGGTGGCCTGTAGAACTGTCACAATATAATGACCTCTGTGAGTCAATATTTAATAAAAACAGTAAGTGAATGTTCATGGGCGAACAATCACTATTCAAGGAGGACCACCATTAGCTTCTGAGAATTTCTATCCAGGCGTTTATAAATGGAGGTGCGGCTCTGCTAAAGGCGTCTGTTAGCTAGCTACTAGCTAGCAATAAATCTGTCATTAATGGAGATTAAACCTAAATGTACAGCTACTAGTCGGACAGCAGCAATATAGAGCTACATTACGTGGTGAGAGAAATGAATAGAATGAATAATCCTTTTACCGAAAAAAGGATGCAACCTCTTTGTAATCACCAACCTTTTGATTAGTAACTGTAATTTAAATACTTCTTTTTTTTTAGGAACTGTAACGGATTACACTTACATTGATTGTGTTATTTAATTACGTAAAGCCGTTACATGTAACTAGTTACTCCCCAACACTGCTGACAGATATTAGCTCTGTAACTAGTTATTGCAATTCCATAACAGATGGAATAAGTTCATAATCATACTCATCATCTTACTGTCCAAGTCATAGACTAATAATGATCTACGTGAAGTATTTATGTTTAGGCCTATAGCGTTAGAATTACTTGATATTGAAAATGGTATAGAAACTACGAGTTGTTGGCTTATCTTTAATTATAGGATGTGATAAATGAGATAAATCACTGAGAACTTTGAGGTCAGCCATAATTCTGAACTGGTATGAAGATGGAGATGCTGATTTTGGAGAACCTTTCTGTGGCACTGCTCGATTTCAACTTCTAAATGTTTGACAATATACTTTAACAGGTTTTGGTTAAAAGAAAAAAAAAGATATTATATTTGATTAGAAAAGTCACTGATAAAAAATGGCATAATATCACTCAGGGTCCCACTGCAACTGCAGCTAATTATAATAGCATTGTACGACAATCGTTCTGTAATTGTATGTGAGCAACAGGCATGAAAACGACTATGACTGCAAATGGTGTGAGGGTTTTGTTGCTTTATCATATTAAGTTGGTTCACAGATTAACACAACCTGATATAACTACATGCTACTAATGCTAATGGGTGATCCAAGCTCCTTCCCCAAATGCTGTTCCGAGGTCAACCCATAGACAGCGTCAGGAAGACTGAACCTTCAGTAATTCTTTGTGAATTCAATATTTTTATATCAATGCTCTTTACAAAACAGAAGCTAATTTGCAATAAGAACTCACTGCACTACATGAAGTAGCTTAAAATCAACAATAGGAAAACATAATAATGACAACAAGTCTAGTTTATAACCATTACATTCCAGGGAGAGCATGATTTTATTTTCCATTTCCACTTTCCTTCGTGTGTTTTGACAGCAAATACTGAAAGATAAAGATAACAAAACACTCCAAGGCCTTTCATTCTGAATACGAGAAAGAGTGTCTGTTTTTGCTACACATGTAAACAGCTACAGAAGCAGAATAGGATGAGAAACACAGTTCAGTGCTTAGTTCCTTTTTCATAATCATGTCTAATATTGCATAATGTTAAGTTTGCCTGAGGAGTTACTGCGCAGGTTTCACACAACTGACCGGTGGTTACACAGATTACACTGTGCAGTTCCTTATACAGAATGTCATACAAAGGATTTGAAAGCAAACTTACCAGCAACAGAACAAGTATGCACAAACAAAAACTAGTTCAAAGCCATGTCAAGCTTTTAAAACAGTAGTTTTCCGAGTTTTTTTTAATGCAAACAACACTTAGGTAAGAACACTGTCAGTATTAAGTGTTATAAGAGAGCAGGGCAGTGAAGCAGTGAAGGTTTGTCAAATAGCAAGTTTGCTTATTGTTGCTTTATCTGGGATAGTCCCCTGGCAACCTCCACTTCCTGATTCAGTAAGTTAATTAAATGCCATGTGCCTCCCTTTCTCTTTCACTCTACCTTATTGGTAGTCAGACTAACATCAGAAACCGTCTTGTCCTGACAAACTGCTGCTTCAGGTAAGAGTAGGTGATTATTCCCTGCATGGGGCCAGATTTACAAACCTATTCTTAGGATTGTTGTCAAAGCTGAAACTTTACAATCAATGTGTGAAGGCATCTTGAAGTGCAGTATCTGAAAATGGCTAACTATTTAGACTTATCTGTTGGGGGAAATTGTACATTTAGATTGAATGTCATCACTTTGGGAGAAATTAAGTGTCAATGTCTTGGTATGTGTAGTGAGAGATGATGAGTGTTTTGGGTTTCCAGGTGTGGAGTATGGTTTAGCAAAGATAAGCAGCACTTTTACACTAGAGTTTTGTTGTTGAAAGGATGCCATAACTAGTCCGCGTCTAAATACAGAAAATAACATACCATCTCCCTCCACTGCTCTTCTGACCCACATATAAATGTCCATAGGAGAGATTTCAACTGGTAGTCACATGTCTTAGATCTTAGTTCAGTTCGTCCTACACACATTAAGGGATTCAAATCTGTGATTCAAACATGCAACATACTAAAGTTCAAGCAACATTACCAGCAAAACAAAAACTGATTTTGTCATTCAATGGCTGATGGAGCTCTCGATTGTGGAAAAACAGGATGTGACCACCACAGCATTCACTAACACTGAAAGATTGCAACTGTGTCTTGAAATGCAATGACTTGACTCTTCCAAAAAGTGTATTATCCATCTGTAAAAGATTTCTACACTGATTTAAAAAATCTATTTTCAGAATGGACAAAAATGGCAGACTGGGCGTTTAATCTCAGGCTAATTTGATTAAACTCCAACTTGCATGCTGACATATCAGTGGGTCATGTGATTTCTTCCACAGCTACTGACAGTCAGCTCTTTCACAGGCCTCCACTGAAGCAGGAACCCCCGACACAAGGTTAAGTTTGAGGTTTGTACTTTACTTAAGTAATTCCATTTTATGCTACTTTATACTTCTACTCCACTAAATGTTTGAGGGAAATGTATTTATTTTACTCCACTACATTTAATTGAAGCGGATTTACTTTTTGGATTGAGATTTTACATTTAAAAACATATGAAAAGCTCATAAAACACAATTCTTTAATGTTAAACCAGAGGTTTAATGTTTTGGCTTGTGATCTCTTAGTAGAAAGCTGTGTCTAGTTAGGGCCCCTCGTCACATTTCAGATGTCTATGAATATATGAGTACTTTTACTTTTGATACTTTAAGTTTATTTTGTCCATAATACTACTGTACTTTTTCTTAAGTAGGATTTAATGCAGATCTAATGCAGACCTTTCTTGTAATGGAGTATTTTTACATTAATATACTGGTATATTTACTTAAGTAAAGACTTTGATTATACTGTGTGTCTACCACTACTGCCACAAATTTGACTTCATTCTGGCTCTTCAAGTTTTCACGTCTTCACATTGTTTGGAAAGTGACTAAAAGACTATACACGCAGCCTATATCTTAGATTGTCTTCAGCATGGAGAGTAGTAAATACTGACAGTAGTTGAAAAAGAAGGGGCTGTGCTTTAAGTAGAGGCCACTGACATACATTATAAATGTTAACATATGATCCTCATCTATGAAAGGGATATGTAAGTGAAGAATAAGGAACCAGTAACTTTCAATAAAAAAGAGTCAAACTTGATCTATTGTTTTGAATTATCCCAACAGCAAACATGTCATCCACACAAAAGCAGAAGCAGCCATGTTTATGGTGTGAATAAAAAGATTTTGCCAGAATTTTGCTGAAGATTGTTTCCTTTTTATCTCCCAGCAGTCAAGATGTTCCTGTGCTGTTGTCTGGCTCTGGTGGCTCTGATCCCTATGACCTTAAGCACCAATCCTGGGGTAAAGGTCAAACTAACAGAAAAAGGCCTTGAATATGGTACGGTCTGCAGCACGTTTCCTCTTTCAGTTGAAAAGCACAGATCTTTCCAAAATATCAACACCGAATGTTCTTGCATCTGTTGCTAGGCAGACAACTGGGGATGGTCTCAATCCAGCAGAGACTCAAAACCATCAAAGTCCCAGATATTTCAGGGACAGAGAAGGTGTCCATTGGCAAGGTCCAGTACAGCCTGTCAAAGTAAGGCCCATGTTTATCCAACACTCCTGTAAATTCTGTTGGAAACTGGGATACTGTGCCTACACAAACAAGCATGTTGTTTCTTCCAGTATGCAAATAGTGGATGTGGGATTACCAAAATCTACAGTGGATCTGGTGCCAGGGACAGGTGTCAGACTCTCCATCGGTGACGCCTTCATCAGTCTGCATGGAAACTGGAGGGTCAAGTACCTCCGAATAATGTGAGTGAGACCAGCTTTCTTCCTCATACAGTTAATTGCATTTTGTGATATTTCTTCTCTCTTAACAGAAAGGACAGCGGCTCTTTCGATTTGAATGTGAACGGACTCGCTATCACCACAAGTATTGCCATTGAGAGTGATGAGACAGGTCGACCCGTGGTAAGTAGTGCCAACTGTGCAGCCACTGTCGGCAGGGCGAGCATCAAATTCCACGGCGGAGCCAGGTAAAAGAAACTATGTGAGGAATTTTCTGTTTTACTTGTCAAGCTTGGCACACTGCATACTCATAATTCCTATGGTTGCTTTTTGTTTCAGCTGGCTCTACAATCTCTTTGATGAATTTATTGATAAAGCTTTGCGAAATGCTCTGGAGAAACAGGTGAGAGCAACCCAGCCTTATACTGTTATTAATAATCACCCTTCCTCTTGGGGGTTGTATTCAGAAAGTCTCTTATTTGACCGCAAGGAATCCTCCTAAATAAAGCAAAAAGTTCTTAACCAGGAGTTTTCTCAAGCTAAATAGGTTGGATACCACTGGTTTAATCTTTCAACAACATGTAGTATTTTATAAGGTTACTGAGTGCTTTATTTATATTAAAATGTATTTTGTAAAGCAACTAGTAACTTGAGAGATAAATAGATCAGATAAATGTAGTGGAGTAAAACGTACAATATCTCCATCAGAAATGTAGTGGACTACAATTATAGATTAGCAGAAACTACCTCAGAATTTTACTTAAGTAAATGTGCTTTCCTCCAGTAGGTCTGAAGAGCTACTTTTAGTTTTAGGACATTTTGTGAAAACAGTGGCTTCAGAAATGATTTTAAGATCTGACAGAAACAAATTGGTATCAGTCATTCAGTAAAGTCAGACATCATCCCAAAATATTGGAAGTTGTGGATCAAACATTCATTTAAAGGAAGTTCTTCCTCTGCTGATGATTTACTGATGATTCTGAAGTGCTCCGTGTCCATTTGGAGGGGCTTTAAGAAGTCACCGTGTAACACCTTTGGATTCTGGGAATAGATGTTTCCTGTTCTTTATTGTTGCAGATCTGCCCTCTGCTGGCTGATGCTGTGTCTGATTTGAACCCTCAGTTGAAAACTCTCAATGGTACAACATTATCTTTATATCGAATATTAAAAAATGTATTGATGCTGAATACATGAGTGACTTTGTATCTTACTGCAGTTGTAGCCCAGGTGGACCAGTATGTAGAGATCGAATATTCCATGGTTTCATCGCCCACAGTTTCAAAATCGTCCATAGACTTCAGCTTGAAGGTGAAGAACTGTTAACCATTATATTGTACATTGTATATGTATGATGCCTCATTTTGGTTATAAAAAAATAAAAACAACTTTCCTGTTTCTGCTGTTTCTTTGTCCTTTAGGGTGAATTTTACAACATCGGGAAGCATCAGGAGCCTCCATTCTCTCCCGCAGCCTTTTCCCTGCCGCCCCAGATCAACAACATGTTGTACATCGGCGTGTCTGCCTTCACCACCAACTCTGCAGCCTTCGCCTACAACAAAGCTGGAGCCCTCAGCCTGTACATCACTGATGACATGGTGAGCCGCATCCTCCTGATCCCCTAATGAATTTACATGTCATGACGTCACACTGATCTACACCCTTTCTGGCTCCGCCACAACAGATCCCACAAGGCTCTCCCATCCGACTCAACACCAGAACGTTTGGAGCCTTCATCCCACAGGTCACAATACATTCCACTGATTTTGTGAGAAGCATAGACTTCTTTTGCAAGCTGTCCGCTATATCTCGGTGTATTTCCAGCTTGCCAAACTCTTCCCGGGTCTGATGATGAAACTGCTGGTGAAGACGGTGAAAAGTCCCACCATCACGTTTGAACCCAACAACGTGACAGTTCAGGCCACTGGCACAGTGACGGCATACGCTATCCAACCAAACACCACACTTTCCCCTCTCTTTATCCTGAACTTGGTAGGTTACACGGCTGACATGATGAAAAGCCATTTGTGTGGTCTTTAAAAAATAAACGTTCTCACTATGCTGTCATTACAGGACACCAGTGTCAGCGCCCAATTGTTTGTCACTGGAACAAGGCTGGCTGGAGCTGTTACCCTAAACAAGTGAGTTACAAAAAAATCACTACTTGTTCTCAGAAGAGAAAATGGGGCCAAAAGGTCCTTGTAAAGATGAACGTCACGGTCTAATGTTGCCTCATTTGCACAGAATGGATCTGACCTTGGGGACAAGTTATGTGGGAGAGTTTCAGGTGAGAGCTGAGAGCAACACAAGCCACAGTGTGCACCATCAGTACTAAAGTAACTAACCCTAACCCTAACCTGCAGGTCAGATCCCTCGACAGCATCCTCCAAATGGTCCTCAAAGTGGTGGTCATACCTAAACTGAATGGTGAGTTCTTGCATTTTCAGTGTGTACTCTGTTTGAACTACGCTGCCATATCATGTGCTCAGGCTGCTGCGGTTTCAAATCCAACATCAGCAGTGTTACTAAAATATCGCCATTTAAACCCTTCATAACGATACAGAAAAGTATCTACACTGTGCCAGAGGTTCCCATCCTTATGGTCTGATGTACCCCCACAGCTCTATCACACTTAATCATATTTCTTTGATAGAAAATATACTTATCCATGTTTAGGTTTCATCTTCTTCCTCTATAGTTTGGCCATGTTTGTACAAAAGTGCATTACATTCACCAAGGAAAATAAATGGAGACCTTGTCTTGTCTCTATAATTATGACTTGTACATCTCATTATTACACGATAACACTGTGTTACACCAGATTATGTGATCCATCAAGTTCTGTTTCCTAAATAGGAATTTTAGCTATATTGCCACGGCAAATATTTTTTTATCATTCTTTATTACATCTTTTATTTTGATAGCTAACCAAATGGTTCGATAGCATGAAGATGGGGTCACACATTTTGACGGCTTCGATGCATTTCAGATGGATGACCTTGTATCCACGAAGCATCCTGTACCGGTTTAGCTGCACCTACACAAACAGAGCCACCCCGAGCAGGTCACCTGAATAATCCCAACAACTTTAGATGTGACAAAACATATTTTTTTTTATGTATAATATTTTCACTCTTCCTGTCTAAACTTGCCACAACAACATGCAGGATACTACTGCTTTATTTCACATCCGCCAACTTAACAGCATTACTTTATCAGCACATCGGATTGGTTATTAACTCAAAGAATAGAACATCACACCAATAATAATCCACATTACTCAGTGACATGAATATATCCCACTGTTACAAACCGAGAACCTTTTCTCATAATTATGAACCTGATCTTCTGTCCTAATCATGAGATAGTAAGTCATAATGTCAAAAATACAATATAAGGTCTCCAATTTTATTTTCTTTGGTGAACGCAAAGCACTTCCATAAGCGTGCATTCATACTGCTACCACTTGGATGTTTCAAAAGCTTTTGCTTTAGTTTTAGCGATTTCGATTTCTCTGCTAGTTTTCACTCGCTCTGAATCCCAGCGGCTCCGGTGTGGCCTGTGCTTTAAAATGGCCTTGGACAAATTCATACTGGAGGCTTTTTATCATTTATGTCACATCACACTCTTCGATCACCCGCTGCTAATCTACCAGATGTCCGTACACCCCAATCAAGACCAAACTTACATTTACTATTAACTTAGATTCACCAGGTGGCCAGAAACACAAGTCCAAAATGAATGTTTCTCCATAACTTCTGGATGCGTACATAAGCAACTATTTGCTAACAACTTTGCTTTCAACTTGTTTCAACTGACCCCCCAAAAATCAGTGATTGCAGGTTTAAGTAGACATTAGAAAGACAAACTGGGCTGCCCTTTTTAAACAACTTTGTATTAGTTATCATCATCTTCATTTCATTTCTTTGTACATTGAAGTGTCACTTTAAACTCATTGTAATCTTATCTTAGATGAGTTTAAACTTGTGTGTTGTACTCGCCATATTTATTTTATGATTACCTTTTTATATAAAGCACTTTGAGCTGCATTTAATGAATTAACTGTGCTATAAAAAAAACTCTGTATATAAAACTCCAGGTAATATCACTCTAATGTTTGCCACATTGGAATGTAGTGATTGGTTCATCAATATTTCTGAATATTTCTTCATAGTTCAACTTGCAAAGGGATACCCACTTCCTACACTTGGAAAGATGAAGCTTGTGAATACTCAGCTTCAGGTCCTGAAGGTCAGAGACTGGATGTTTTTTATAAACTGCATGTTTTTGAGTGAGCTGCATTTATTATATGACAGGGATTTTAATGAGGGCTGAGAACATCTCAAAAATCAACACAATCATCTCAGAGCTGTTATTAACTGCTGTTGCTGTGCTTTTTTTTCCCTCTAGGACTATATGCTGATTGGGACAGATGTTCAGTTCAAGAGTTGAATGGCATTTCTGGAAGGTCCCACGATTCATTTCTGCACTGTGGCATGCCAATGGAACGACACAGTTACAACCAGAGCACCTGAGAAATGTATTCTGTGTCTGAGAAATGCAGAGTTTTGCAGTTTGCATTTGGATATCACCTTCTTTTACCATTTACTTTGACTATTTTTCTTTTAAATGTGAACTTCAGGTTTTCTACATATAAAATGTAGATAGGACAGTGAACTGTTCCAACAGGGTTAATGCAGTCTTGTTATAACAGGACACAGTCTGCAGGACAGGGTTTGCTTTTTGTCACCACAATCAGTTTTTTTATATATGAATATATATAACCTTCTCCTTCCAAAGCAGATCAACTGCTCTTTGTGCTGCTGACTTTAAGCAAATTCTTTCTTAAAGTTTCTGACTTTGTAGCTCACAGAGCGATTCCACAAATGTGCCGATGCATGACGTTTTTGGGGAAGCCCATAAAAATGGCACCGCTGCTTCAGCCATAACAAATCATTTGCAGTATTGTGTATTAAACAAACTGTATCACCCGAAAAGGTTTCACTGTCTTCCACAGTTCAATATGTGCACACACAGTTACTGTATAAATAACACATTGCAGTTTTCATAGCTCATCACAGCACACCAATGAGAACGGGAGATTCACAGCCTCCGTGTGTCTTTAAAGTCATTCAAAGAGAAAAAAAGAGTTTGTTTCTTGTGGTGTCAATCAAGAGCATGTTTCAATCACATGTTCGTCAAGCTGGTGCCTAGGCGGAGTCTCGTAGTGCTTCACTGTGTCTCTCAGGGAGCTGTGACTGAGGACTCGGCCTTTCAGGCTCTGGGAGTTGGCCGACAGGATCTATATTACAGACACAAAACATCAAAGAGTGAATGAGTGAATGAAGAAATCTTTGAAAGTACCAGATAATGCCTTAAAGGTTCTTGACTGTGATGATTATTGAAATGATATTGATATGATAATATTTTACCCTTTTCTGGTGGTTGGTGTGTCACAGCTAGAGAGTTTAACATGATTTTATTTGCCTACATCTGAACACCTGCGATGAATTTCTCATTTTAGAATGAGTATAGAGACACTTCCAAACTTCAGTCTTAAACTGATGAAAAACTAAATAAATGTACCAGATAGTTAAAGTATAGCCTGACCAATACTGGATATTTGTGGGCAATAGCAATATTAATATTTGTGGGTGTGGTTTCAGATTTGATTGACAGTGACCAAACGGCCCACCAAATGTCAGATTCTAAGTCACGTGTTGCAACATCCTGATTGGTGCATATAAGAACGTGACATCATTTTTTCCCCCACAGAGCCCCGCCCACTTTTAAATCAGTGAGAGGAGAACAGTGAAAAAAAAAAAGAAATACAGAAATCTCTCACGTGAAATGAAAGAAATTGTTCCACCTTTGGCAGGAAATAGTGGCTGATTGAGAAAACAAGTTTTTAGGGCCTTTAAATTAAAAAAAATAATTTACAGTTGAAAAATAAACTCGTGCAGTGTGCTCTATCTAAACATACCATTGGCAATTCTGTACTGCAATGTCTTGTTATGTATCAGCCAACATATACGCTGTAACCAGTATATGTGTATTGAACTAATACCTACCACTAATTTAGGCCGTATCAGTCTTTTGAAGAAAACTGACTCATTAAAGACGTCTATCTGTATGAAACAAACACTACCTTCACCAGCACATAGTCTCCAGCATCCATCAGTGCAGCGTTGGATCCTGCAGGCTGAACAGCAACTTCCTCTTTAGGGAAAATCACTTTCATATTGCCGTCAGTTCTCCCACACAGGTCCTTGACAGATCTTTTACTTTCCTGCATGAAAATGTGATAATGGAAACCCACAGATGAGCAGTGTTGCCTGGTAACAGGTTACAGTAACCCAGTACAGTGGTACAGGACCACTACTTTTACCCACTCATTACTAATTAAATGTCTGTATGTCAATATGAGCCAGTCAATCATCTCCCTCACTTATGGAATGAGTATCAACAGGAGTAAAAGTCCTGAGCCATGCTATTGGCTCTGTGAGGCTGCACTTAGCCATTGCTGTGCATTGAGCTAAATGCTACTGTTACCGTGCTAACATGATGGTGCTATGCAGATTCCCATCTTCACTATCCTAGTTTAGCTTGTTAGCTTGCTACCATATACTAATTAGCACATTGTCACAAAGTACAGCTGAGGCTAATAGGAATGTCCTTAGTGTTGCATGTATTTAGTCATAAACCAAAGCACTGGACACATTTAAATTTAGGACAGATGATGGCGCTAGATGAGAAGTTAAGGGATCCCCACATTTATTACAATTCATCCTGAGGGGAAAGTGAATGGCTGTACCATGGCCAGTCATTCAATAGTTGTCCAGACGTCTCACTTAAAACCACAAACGTGAACCTCATGGTGACACAAGAGGAAAAGTCATGCTTTGTGCACCATGAATGTGTGCACCAACTGTCATGTCAATCCATCTAATAGTTGTTGAGATATTTCAGCCTGAACCAACAGACCGACACTGAGCCATCCACTCGCTAAAAACAATGAAACTATGATTATTGCGCCTCATCTTCCATTACACTCTTCTCACATCTGCCATCTCAGCCTAAGCCATTTTTACACAGGTAGATATGAAGAGAGGCAGCAGTATCATCGTGGTCTGGATTTATTTGGAGAACAAAATGAATAAAATATGTGTTTGAGCAAACTTTCTTTATTCGTGTTTGGGGAATTGAACTTAGGTATGATACCCATTCAAGCATTTTCTAAACCCCATATCCTCTGAAGGATGAGACAGTCATGCGTGCAGTACTCACTCCCTCCACCAGGACAAGCTGTGTGCTGCCAATGAGAGCAGCGTTGACCCTCGCAGCTTCCTCTCTGAATACAGCGATGCACTCCTCCAGCCTCTGCTGCTTCACCTCTGCCGGCACGTCATCTTGTAGCCGATGGGAGGCGTGGGTTTTCTGAGAAAGAAAACCACCAGGGCAGTTGCAAAAATATTTAAAGCTAGATCATTTATGCGGTGACAGCATGACAAAAACAGCTTTGATTTCGTTCTGAGACACAGAACCCTTTAGTGGTGTAACTTAAATTACAAACCTACAAGAGCTCACCTTCCTCATACTGTAGGCAAACAGGAATCCCACGTTGTAGCCCACCTCTCTGATCAGAGACAGAGTCTGATGGTGGTCGTCTTCTGTTTCACCACAGAAGCCTGAGATGAAGTCACTGCTGAGACTCACCTCTGACACAAAGACACGTCACTGATGTTAAACAGGGACCACACACTACTTTATCAAGACGCTAATACCAAAGCACATGCCCTTCAGGCACTGTAAGGTTCCATACTGTGTGCAAGTAAGTAATAAGTCCTTAAAATATTGTCTTTGTAGCCCACCTGGAATAATCCTCTTGATGTTCTTCACAAGGTCAAGGTAGGCCTCTCTCGTGTAGCTGTACATTTCATGAGAAAAATACACATTACTACAGCGTTACAAATTAAACTGCTTTGACAAAAAAAAAAATGTAGTGGTCTCTTACCCACGGCGCATTGCTTTTAGGACCTTGCTGCTCCCACTTTGGGCCGGAAGGTGGATCTGCTGACAAATGTTCCTTCGGTCCGCAATCAGATGCAAAACCTGTAAACGGCAGCACACAGACCAGGTCAGCAGGCAAACATCAGTCCAATAATGCAAGGACTTCTACACAGAAATGGGCAGGGTGGTTTGCTGTCTGTCACCCGAATTAGCACTCGCCTGAAATTAGATTTAGTGCTTCTGAGTATCATATGTGTGTATTCAGCAGCTGTTCTCTGTACCTCATCGGGAAAATCCTTTGGATGAGGGGAAGTGAATCTGATCCTCATGTCAGGGTCGATGTGTGACACGCGATCCAGCAGGTCGGAGAAGCGCAGTCCTCCCTGTTTTGTTCTGTAGGTGGTCTGGAACCCCCGGCTGAGCTTGGTCAAGTCCGAGCCACAGAACTGTTCTTCTGACGTGTCTCTGTAGCTGTTCACGTTCTGACCCAGCAAAGTCACCTCCTTCACGCCCTAAAACAAACAACATCCACCACACACATACCAGTCAGGGAGAGCTGCAATTATTTATTGAGACTAGTGACGGTGAGCATGGATCTCAGCCACTCATTTTACTGTACAGCACAGACTTAAATAGACCTCCTCATCCCTTATTCCACCTCCACACCCCCCAGATCTGCTGACCAATCACTGCTCTTCATTCCACGCTCCAAGGTAAAATCCTAAGGTGATCTGGCATTTTCTCCTCAGTACAGTCACCGTATCACACCCGCCCCATTTTATATAAATGGCTGTGATTGGCTGACCCGTATGGAGATAATTTTGTTTCATTATCAAACAGTCAAAAAAAGTGGTTTGAGAGAGAAACTTTCCCCACTTTTGCTTTCAAACTCTAAACTTTTGCTTTCAAACTCTAAACTTTTGCTTTCAAACCCTAAAATTTTGTGGACATGCCATCTAATCTTATTTGATTTACTTATTTTTATTTTACAAGTACCATTTATGTACAGGCCACAACCAAATCAGCTGAAGTTATACTGGCTGAGCGGTGAGGGGGCAGTTGCATCGCAATGAGATAAGGTGATGAATGTCAAGAATGGTAATTATTTTCTGTAGCTGCACAAACTGTTGACATAAAAAGTTGAGATGAGAGAACTGGCGTTAAGCATCTATTATTTAATTAGGGAAATCTGAGTTCTGGTGGGTGGTCAGGGTTCACTGCAAACAAACAAGCCGACAGCTTACAGCCAGCGTGATGGCAGCGAGATACACGGAGTGGGTTTCAAGACAGTGGTACAGGTTTTCACTGTGTACTGAGTATTTGTTTTAGAGCATCAAAAAGTGTAGTTTGTGTAGTGTTATACAGTTAATATACACCCTACACCCCTGGGTCTAACTACAGATCTTTCTATCTGCTACAGAGAAACATGTTGCCACTAACTTGACTTAAAGTAAAGCATCATTTCAGATGTCCCACATTTACTTCTGATTAACATTTAGCCCCATTTTGCATAATTCCATGGAACTGCAATAAAAGAACTGAAGAAAAAACTGCCCTGCAGAACTGATGGCACTACTGTGATAGTTCTGTGCCATTATTATATTTGGAAAAAGACTGAAGTTGCCATTCTAACAGCCCATTATACTACTCATTACGGCTTAATGAATATATATTGGGCTTGCTTGAGAGACAAAAACTGAGAAGGAATCAACTGCCTTTGTATCATTATAATGTGTTGGGGTTGTTTTGTATGTATTGTCCATTCCACCAGTGCATCACATTGCATCATAATATGGTTTTTGCCTGTGGACAATCTAGGAAGAGTTACTGTAGTTCACTTTTACCATGAAACGGACACACGGCCGTTAGCTATTGCAAGCTTGCTTAACGTGGCACAAAGCAAATCACCACTCAAACAGCCTCCCTTTGGTTGCTGCTTTACCACTTGAGCAGGAAAGCCCACCAGCATAGCATTACAACCACATACACTCATGTTATCATAGAACAGGGGTTACTGCATAGGTAACCTCAAGAAGAGTGTAGCTGGTGAAGGAGGCAGATAAAGCAGTAAATATTTTCCTAAAGCTGCTTATACAAGGCAATATTTGAATGTAAGAACATTTCTATTTTATATGTCCATTTTAACCTACATGTGATCCTGTACATTTACCTTATTTGTCCTCAACTCACTCTACATCCACATTTAGAGAATGAAAATCAAGTAAAATACAAACGGTTTACTGAACAGAAACCTAGAAAGGGCTCTGTTCAGTTAGACTGTTAGATCTTCTGCCTCTCTTCTCCCTGAGGTTGTTTTGCATAAAGCATCACAGGCTAGCTAGCCTGTGTTGGCAGACATGAGCATGCTGTATCCAGCCTACTGACGTCACAAATTAAGTTAAGCTTTTTCTAAAGAGTTCTTGGTGCCGCTTAAAGTTGCCAGTTTCAAACCCTGCAAATCGATTTTGTGGGTCGTGTACTGAAATGACCAGACGAGCTTCACCAGGGTGGAGGTGTGCAGCTTGAATATCCTGAGCAGTCAAGGGAATATAGAGGTGAAACATTTCCCCTGGAAGCAAATCTGCACTTTATCAAAGAAAGGACAATCTAGTGGTGCCAAGGGACGTCTGCAGAATAAAGGGGGACATCTGAAAGCAGTGCTGGAAGGTGGGGATAAGGTGGATTTGGTTCTAAATGATTTTCAGCCTGCTGATGGTAAGGCAAAAGGTTTTCTGTTTGTCTTGAGGGCTTTGATGTGACTGCTTTGCATTTTGCTCATGACCATGAGAAAGAGAGAGGCACCAACATCAGGTGCCATCCTCCAGGAAAACTAACTATAAAAGGATTCATCATCCAACTAATGCCTCTTCTCTCAGCAAGCAACAGGAGCTTAGGTGTCAGACAAGGGAAAAATATATTTCTGCAGTTATCAGTTTGCTCCTGACAAACTGCCCAATGTTACAAGCAATTTTACTCTAATGAATCTCGAGTGCCAAGAACAACAGGCTGTACTTGCTGCTGGAAATGCACCCTTCCCAAGAAATGTTGTAATGATGCCAGCATGAGATAGATGACAAATGCATCCTGGGATGCAGAACTGGTGGGAGAGAATGGTTATTCTAGTTTGTAGATACAGAATAGAAAAATTACTTTCACACCATGGGACCCATTCATCAAGGTGTGCTGCATTACACAACCTGTAATACATCCTCGCCATCCCATGTGCATACCATGGCACACCAATTGCAATGAGATATGGACTCCTCTTATACAACCCAGAAAGCAGCAGGAGCATTAAGTCTGGCCACCCTCCTTCGGCTCACCGGGTTTCTGCAGTGTTTATCAAATTCAATTTAAGACTTTTAAAGACCTTTCTAATTAATTAAATGTAATACCTTTTTCACGGTCATACTGGCCAAAGTATAACAGAAAAACCAGCAGGCAACACAATTACTTATTAAGTAAATTAATTTATGGACACTTATGTCACATTTTTGTCAGTACTTCCCAACCGTATACAACAATAATTCCTAGAAATATAATTAATCAGTTACCTTAACCTGGACCCAAATAAGTGGCAGAAAATTGCCGGACGCATTAAACAATTAAAAAATGTATTAATTATTAAATTAATTAAATGTTTTGCTTTCACTTGTAATTTATTGATGTATAACATTTCCCAACAGCTAGCGAGCACATACCACATTAAAATAACTAATGTTACATGTTTGTCTAAGTTGGATACCAAAAATATAGAAGTTATAGAAATTTAAGACTAAATTGCACAGCGTTGCTCAAAGAGAAAAAGTGGAAGATTCACATAGTAGAACCATTGACATTAAACAAAAATACAGACCATTGCAAGTGTGTCTACTGTAGTCTTTTAAATGAAAAAAATAGCAGTGCCCCTCAGAGCGTGACAGGCCATAAGAAATCTCATGACAACATATAAATGCATTAGGGAGCTGCTTATATAGAAACACTGAGGTGAAAGCTTTGGTAATTCCCCTAAACCTAATGTATAACAAATACTGCTAAATCAGCACAGTGCAGAATTGCTGAAACTCTAGTAAGTTGCCCGAGGCTGAATACATTCCATACTGTGCTCCCTTTAGTTTAACAACAGTGGGGCATTTGGTTGAACCTATTTCTAGTGTGCGCCTCAGGTTTATTGCTGTGGCACCAGGAACATTCACTGAGAAAAAGTGATCAAAAACTTTTCTTTTTATTACATAAAGAAACCTTGCTTTGAATCAGATTCATGAGAATAATGTTAATGTCAAACAATAACCATTCAATTACAACCCACCAAGGGGAGATAGACGGAAGTAAAATAATATGCAACTGCATGCGAGGCAGTTGTCAGCTTTGTTGAATTGCTGTTTCAATTCCTCAGAGAGACTTATCTTATTGAATGTGTATTTCATACTAGGGCAGAATGTGCTTTCAAGTGCAATTCCAATTAACTCACATTATAATGTCTTAAAGAGCTGTATGAGGTGAAAAATAGTATCCTCAGGCTGTAACAGCTGGCACTAGCAAATTTAGTCAGTTAACATTAACTGAGTTGGGCAACTACAATATAAAACTCTGTCTGTATAGCAGCGTCTGTAATAATTTCTATCTCCTCTCACAAAGATTTCTGCTGTTCAAATGACCAACAGAGCAGTGAGTCTTTCTCTTGATAAATGATCAAGCTAATCGTGTCATTCTAAGATACTTAGCAGCTAGCTTGGTAATTATGGAGTATAACTGACCAACAAATGGTGGACATTGGACTGTTGCTGGAATTTCCCAATTAAAACTTAAAGCACATAATATCGATCTTTTAAGCTTTAAACTAGCTCAAAATGAACTTCGACGCCTGGTCAGAGCTGTAAAGCTCCATGAAGCTAACGTTAGCTTAAAAAGCTTCAGTGCAGAGCTATCAGACATGACTTACCAGCCAAGTGTAGCCGTTTATAATAAACTTAATGCTATTTTTAAATTATTTTTGAAATATACTGAGTAATGTTAATAAATCGGAAACCAATTTAATACGTTTTATCAAAAAAAAACGTGATGTGCATTTTTTACTTTTTCTGACATTTTATAGGCTGAAGAATAAATCAACAATGAAAAAGAATCTACTTATTAATTATTATCCAATCTCTGTTTTAGTATGGAGGAGGAGGCTTGTCCAACAGCCTACAGGTCTGTGACTGTGCTGTGAATGATTTCAGGACAACACCATCTACAATAAAAGCCTCGGTCCCACTGGAATTACTGGTAGACAGCCCTCCCAGATTTACCCAAAACTTCAAACTTTTCATGAGGAGGGTGGTAAAAAGCCAGGGGATCGAGAGAGGCAATTAGAACTATTAATCATTCAAATGTAAGAAAAGTCAAGCGTCACCAGCTTTAATCGTAAACTGTCAAAAATCAATTCAAAATGATTTTACTACAGTCCAGCTTGCAACAGAGGGCAGGGAGGCAGGGAAGTAACAGCGTGAGAGAAAAATATATTGTGTAGCTTCAAGGTAGCTTCTTTTCGGGGCGTTTTGCTGCTGTTTCATTCATGTTTAATCGTCTCTTAGACTGTAGCACCTCTTTGATATCGCACAGTGGGAGCAGTCAAAACAAGGACGTGACTTCATGCTCTGCTGCCCCGCTGTACATCCAACCTTTGATTAATGAGTGGGCACAATTTAAATTGCTGACTTCTCTTCTGGAACTTGAAAACAGTACTCTGACTTAGCTGAGGGAAAGAGACAGAGAGACTGAGAGTACCAGTCTCTCGGTCTCTAGAGTTTAAGCTTGTTGTTTAGCTGTCCGGCTGCTTCGACTCTCATAGTGCTGTTTTAGCTGCAGCAGGCAGCTGTTTTCAGTGAAAAAGGTCTAAAAATCCACTGTTTACTTAGTAGCTAAAGAAACCAGAAACAGAGCTAAGAGAGAGAGAATGTTGGACTTCTGTAGGTGGACACAAACATTATTCCTAATGAATGCTAATGTTTGGTAACTGATAGATGTGTGAGTAAGGATCTGTTTGCTACTTAAAAGGTGATGTCAATATTATGTTCACTACACGTTTCTGCCTGCCCCAAGTGGCCAAAAAGTCAGTTATGGCAGGTTTAAATGTGCAGTCTGCTATAATGATCTGTTTGAATTGTGTATGAGCACAACACCTTGTGCCTTGTACTCCAGCTGTTTGATCCATTGCTCTTGTTTTCCCATTAATAAACAGGCTACTCTCTTTGCTAACGTAAAATAAAATAAAAATAGTGGGCCATGCTAAAATGATAACCAATGCAAAAAGCACATGTGGAGTAATGTTTGGAAGCATTTTGGATTTGACACATAAAAATGGTGGATAAAGGAAAACCTGTTTGCTGACTTTGTAAAATGCAACAATTTAGGTTACACGGGTTGCGATCCAATTCATTCAAACTTGAATTTATTTTAAAAAGTGACTTCTGACATCTAATAATATATGTGGCCATCTTTAAAAATACAATGTTTATTGTAAATGTATTCAAAAAAATACTGGCAACTGATATATACTCAATCATTGCAGTCATTCATGATAAGAAGCCTGTATTAGGTTTCAAAAATAACTGATGGCTATCTTTCCTCAAAGTCAAATCTTTCACATTTCAATTTCCAGTAGTTTGTCAAATTAAATTACTTATGTTTAAAAGCTCTTAACATGTCTTACATGACAATTTGATTCTGATGCCAAGTTTTTTAATGATTGGATCCAAATCCCTTATGATGACTCAAAAGGAAAATGCAATTTTATATGTATAAAAAATGTGGCCCTAATCTTATATTGGCTCCACTGTAAAGTCATGTTTGTCAGTCTTCCCAGACTAACACTTTGTCTGTACACATACATGTGTGGCTGTTGTACAACCAGCTTCACGCATAAGAAATACAGCGTGTTTGATGATCCATGAAGTGCAGTAAACAGGAAATCAGGTAACCTCAGGTTCTACAGCACTTTGAATTGCATCCGTGTATGAAAGGTCCTATATAAATAAACTTGCCTTGCCTTAAAGACATGCAACAAAGAATGAAACAGTTTGAAGTTCACACTTTGCTGTCTGACAACCTGAATGGAACACTTTAAAACCCATGATTTCCCTCCTCCGTCACCTCCGCTCTGGAGATGTTATAATAACATGTTCACTCAAGCTGACAAGTTTTGCACTTTCATTTTCACTCTGAAATAAACGCACTCCAGACATACACGGTGCAGGAAAGAGGAGTGATGGAGCATCTAAATGAATGCATATCACCTAGAGAGACAGGAAATTAAAAATGAGGAGAACTGATAACAGCAAATGTGTTTGAGCAGTGAATGGATCTAATTTCTGTAAAAGTCATGACATGTGTGATGCAATACATTTCACAATGAAAACAAAAAGTATTAGTGGGGAAAGGTTAATGGTGAGAGATGGAAAGACAATGAATGCAGGCAAATGTGTGAAAAGACATTGATCATAGTAAAATCTGCAGATGAGCAACACAAACTAAAACTAAGATTAACGGTACAGTCCTCAGGCATATTTGGCACTTTACTTGAATGTCATTTCAACTCCATGGCTACCTAGTTAATCAGTTAACTTCATTTCACTCAAAGGATTTATTTCGGTAGAATTTCTGTCTTGTTTGAGAAGAATCTTTGTCAATGAGAAAATGAAAAAGCAAAAATCCCTCAATCAACTGGATCTGTCAACTGTGACGCTGACAGCCACCACGTACACTTCAAGTGTCCATCTGCAGACACATTCATGTACACATTCAATTGTGATCATCTTCGTAGTTAAAGTGTAGCCGTGGTTGGGAGTGCATCCCTGAGCCATGCATCACTTGGCAGCAACACTTCCACTCACTAATCCTCTACTGGAAGCCTCCATTTGTTGTTTGGCTCCATAAACAGTCTGCAGCATGCCGTCCTAGCACTTTCTCCTAATAAACGGTTCTATACTATCCCTCATAATGTAAAAATAATTTTATAAAACATACCTAAAGACAAATGGGAGCAACTGGAGCCAAGCCAATGGAATTAATATATAAACCTAAATACTCAAGTGATCAGTGGTCCATCATGTCTAAGAACCCGTCTAAAGACACATTTAAAACCACTTCATAAAAGGCACCATAGGCATGTGTTTGAGCCAGGGCTGTCACATAATATCACAACATTGCCAGATAAACTGTCTGGTAGTCACCATTATCCCTAATGTGTACATAATATGCTACTGATATCAGGTTCATTGGCATAATGGATAATAATGGAATCTGATCACACTGCATTAGTGAGCTTTATAACAAACACCTGGGAAGAATTAAAACTACAATCAGGTTTTTCCTCCTGTCCACTTTAGCAAGACACTGAACTCCAAGTCTCCCACTGAATCTGTAATTGCTCTAAATGTATGAACAGTATGTGAATACAAAATGAGGATGCTCTGGGTACAAATGATTGTTACATATTGTAACACATCTGCAACATGGTTTTGAATGGAAAGATGTCAGTATTTTAAAAGGCAAGAGAAACAAGACACAAGCTGAGTTTGAGGGGGAAATGTTCATAACCCAAGGTTGAGGGGCAGAAATTAAACCCAGCCTTTATTAAAAGCCTAGATGTTCGGTGTTGACGTTCCTACCAGGAAGGAATATCAATTATTCAGCTGTTCATATTACTTTAACAATAACAATTTGAGAAGCCTTCTATTTGAAGGCTGAAATATTATGGTGCAAAGGCTTCCACTGACCGATGCCTAATGTATGACACACGGCCTCAAACCAGGATGTGACAAGAGTTTGTGTTAGCGAGTGGGAGATAAAAGTTTATCCACCTTTTATATCCACCCTGCCACCTCCTTGTTAAATCTTAAATTTGTTAGAGCCCACTGCTCTAGTGCCACTGCTCACCATAAATCATTTACATCAATCCAGACTAACTGCTAATGACTACCAACATGTCCACAAGTGGGCTGAAATACCAGCTTGCTTCCTCATTCCTGAGTTATAGAGATGCATTAAAGCAATTCAGTTTCAAGGAGCACAGACGGGAGCGCGATAGACAAAGTTAAGACTGTTGTGGTTAAGCCAGTTCAAGGCTGATTTTGATTGAATGTCAGTAAACTCTTTCTTTTGTTCAGCAGCTAATTAGAGGAGACGGTAATGGAAGGGTTTATGCAATGACTCTGCCCTGCATTGTACTTAGCCTTTCCAGTCATGAAAGGGGATCTCTGTGGTGTATAACAAACCACCCTCATCTACTCAAGACGCATCCAGACCTGACCCTAAAACAGTGAGCACTTCTTTCCTCTGGTGTTTATTCCATTCAAATAAATATGATAAGGGAAGCAGCTCCTGAAAAGGCCTGGGGGTGAAACAAAAACCCTGATTACAAAAACAATTTTTTTGCAGACCACAAGATGAGGAACAGAGTGGTTCTTACTAAACAAGCAGATTGGTGGGGAACAGACATTTGAATTCCCGCAGTTCGTGTAAGAACAACAAAAACACTCTCATTCCAAGACTAAGCACGGCACATTACCTAATAATCCTGTTAGTGTTAAATGTTACATAACCCTAAAAATCACGAGGCAGTGCACTGATTTTGAGTATTCAGGACTAGGAAATCATCAATAGTTTAGTCTTTTATAAAGTACTCTAGTGGGCAGTATATATTGACATTTTCTGATAATGTAGCTTTGCTTCAAACAAATCCAGATAATCTTCCTCCTAATCTGGGTAACCATGTGGAACATGCTGATACCAGCTGAAACACAAATAACTTATTTCACTTTGTCTGATTGGTTGGAATATATGCGACCTTTCCAAGACTGAGGTACTCCAGTATTTCTCTGTGTTCTACAGTGTTTCCTGTAAACATATCGCTACTTCTGCTGAGTCGTTGATCATCTTATCTAACCTAAAGACACTTCATAGATATAAAAGTGTAGTTCAACCTCAGATTGCACACATAATTACATCCAAACACAGAGAACTTCTGATGACCTCGTCTTAAACTGCCAGTATAACAAGGTCTGAAAATAATATCTCACCATGACAAAATATCAAGATGATCACCATGACAGTCTCACACACACACACACACACACACACACACACACACACACACACACACACACACACACACACACACACACACACACACACACACACACACACACACACACACACACAC
>JAVQJD010011229.1:0-30473 GCA_036023655.1 Nannoperca australis
AGCTGGTCTCATGTAAACATGAGCGCTACTGATGATTCAATGTTTGCTATTATCAGGCATTATTTTGATGCAGGACATACATATGAGGTGATACTTGACATGCTGTCAACGTTTCACAATATCACTATGAGTATGCGCACTTTGAAGACACGTTTAAAAGAAGCAGGGTTGTACAGAAGAATTGGCCCTGTTGTTTTCTTTCGTGTGACTACTTCTGCTTATGCTGCTTCTTCTTCTTTCGTTTAATGGCGGTTGGCAAACAGCTTACAGTGCATTACCGTCATCTTCTGATTGGACGCGCTGTCTATCTTTTTACAGACAGCACGTACAATCAGCAATGATCCTTTATGGCCATAAGAACCCTCCCTTTCCGTTAGGAGTTAGTGTTGTGTTTTCTGTTAATGTGTTGTGTGTGCACACACTGTCCAGTGTTGACACATTTTGCTGCTATCTTTATTTCAAATCACTTTCTCTAATACAGTTTCTTTAAAACATAGCAGGAAAGCAGAGACTATTTGATTGTATATATTCCACATACTAAAAGTCCTTTCTCCTCAGTGTTGCTTGTGTGTTTGAATAGGTAGTGGGAGCTGGTCGGGGAGGTCTCTGGCAAATTACACACACCAAATGGTAAGCTGCAAGTTTTCACTATTGGCTTATGAATGGCTCAACCACCTAGAAAACACGCAACCATATAGTGCACCTTAGCAACCACCTATTGTGTCCTAGCAATCCAGTTAACCATATACACACGTGGACAAAATTGTTGGTAAAAAAACCTACAATGGTCAATGAAATAACTTGAAACAGACAAAAGTAATAATAAATATAAATTCACTGAAAATCAACTAATGGCGATCAGACATTGCTTTTGACTTCTGCTTCAAAAGAATCCATTAAAAAAAACTAACTAATGAAACTGGCCTGGACAGAAATGATGGTACCCTTAACTTAATATTTTGTTGCACAACCTTTTGAGGCAATCACTGCAATCAAGCGATGTCTGGAGCTCTCAATGAGATTTCTGCACCTGTTGACAGGTATTTTGGCCCACTCCTGGTGAGCAAACTGCTCCAGCTGTCTCAGGTGTGAAGGGGGCCTTCTCCAGACTGCATGTTTCAACTCCTTCCACAGATGTTCAGTAGAATTTAGATCAGAGCTCATGGAAGGCCACTTCAGAATAGTCCAATGTTTTGTTCTTAGCCATTCTTGGGTGGCTTTGGCTGTGTGTTTTGGGTCATTTTCCTGTTGGAGGACCCATGACCTGCGACTGAGACCAAGCATTCTGACACTGGGCAGCATATTTGGCTCCAGAATGCCTTGATAGTCTTGAGATTTCATTGTGCCCTGCACAGATTCAAGTCACCCAGTGCCAGATGCAGCAAAGCAGCCCCAGAACATAACCGAGCCTCCACCATGTTTCACAGTGTTCTTTTCTTTGTATGCTTCACTTTTGTGTCTGTGAACATGGAGCTGATGTGACTTGCAAACAAGGTTGGCTCCAGTCTCGTGGGCCTTAAACTTCTGAATAATATGTGCAGCTGTAGTCACAGGAACATCAAGCTGCTTGGAGAGATGGACTTACAGCCTTTACCTTTAACATGTTTGTCTGTAATTTTCTTTCTGATCTCTTGAGACATCTCTCTCCTTATCTTTCTGTGGTCCCTGTTCAGTGTGGTACACACCATGATACCAAACAGCACAGGGACTACTTTTCACCGATTTAATAGACTGAAAATCTTTTCTATGGGTACCATCATTTCTGTCCAGGCCAGTTTTTTTTTAATGATTGCAAATGAAAGCAATGTCTTTAAAGGTTTAATATTAACACAATAGGAATGAGCTTATTACAAGGCCAGACACCAGAGAAGAGGTCTGGATCAGGCCTCGGCCAGTACTGAATCCTTGACTCCAGCCTTTTATCGAGTTCCCTCGCCAGTTTTCGGCCTCCTTTCAGCACAAAAAGAATGTCACCCCTCAATAACTTAGCAGCTTGTCTGTTTTGGCTCTGCTTCTCAGCAATGGTCTGGATAAGAAGTGAGCTGTTTTGGCATGGACGTTCTCGTCTGTGTTATAAGGAGGGGATGAAAAGCCAAAACAAGGCCTTTTTTGGGGGGGCTTGAATGGGAAGCAGTTTGTTTTGGAACCTTTCAGTTGCTTTCAGATGTTACTCGCACAGATTCAGTTGATGAGATCTGAAACTGTGTCCAGTTTTTTTGTTTCACGACTTCTCCTGTTTGTGACAGGATGTCGGCAATAATTCTTGTTCTTGCTTATTTTTATGACCATTCTGTTTCATTTAATCAGCATCGGTTTTGCACGATCTCACAATTTAATTACAGTGACTTTTCTTTGATCCATTTCCTCTGTTCACAGTGTTACGGCACAATAACATAGAGAATTTGAATGTAATTATGTTTGCTATGTACACCCAAATGTAAGACTGCAGCAATCGAGAAATACAGCCCATGGTGTATACTTTTCCCTTAATTCTTCCCTTTTTTTCCTTCACAGGGACTTGAGCCATAACAAATTGCAGGTGCTTGACAGCACTTTGTTTTCCAAACTACAACATCTAAGTGAAATGTAAGTATGCCATGTGTTCTCAGCGATTTCTAGAGTAAACACAGACATTTTCAAACAGCCTTCATCACTCTCCTGCATGTAACAAACTACTCTTTTAACTTTCTTTTCTTAATGTGCACAGAAAGCTGAGCCACAATGAACTGGAGGCAATACCTGATTTGGGCCCTTACGCTTCAAACATCACAACACTCATTCTGTGAGTATAACTTTTCTTAAAGCGTTAAACACCTCTCCGGACTCTCACTTCAGCCTGGTCTGGAGGGTGAACTTCTGCCAGAGATGTCATTGCTAGTTAAAGCAGTGTGCTGGGAAGTGGTTCCTCCCCCTTCCTTCCCTCTAGAGAGCAACCCTTTTGGCTGAGCCGGTTCCCAGACAGGGCAGTACTAGACATGGCACCCAGCCCCAGACGGGTCACATGGTCTGAGACAAATGCCATCAACAGAAATGGAAATGTTTTGTCTGGTGGCTGTTGCTGCTTTTGGTGTATTTATAACCTGGAGGCAGTGACGTGATGCTGGAATGAAAGGAAATCTGTCATGTGAAAAATCCAAATTTGGTTGTTTAAGCTTTAGTGGATGGATTACATGTTTCTGTGTGGCGCTTTATTGGACTAAATGAATGGTGGATTATCTGGAAACAAGGCAGTGTCTCAGAGTTCCTGAAATTGTAATAATGTCTTGGTCCTAAAGAAGCCAAGTAATCCTAGTTTTTGTGCATATACGCAGCACTAACATAACCAGCAGTGTCTTAGTTCTTGGCTGATACTGTGAGAGTGAGCTCACGCGCCTGCTGATACGTTCAAAGAAAAAGCATTTTACTTGTCATATTTCATCCAGTTCAGACTTTAACCAGAGGATCCCTTGGAATATTGTTGTGCAATGCGTGCTTTTAGAAGAACACCAGATATTAGTGTGTGAAACCTCAACAATTGTATTTGTTTTCAGTGGCATGTCTCTCCAAAACCAACCGACGTGAAGTTATTGTGGAAGAATGTATCCATCTCCTGGCTTGATGAGGCATATTCCTCATCAAGCCCCAACACGATGCTCTGCAGCAGCCGCAGGGCGTGCAGCCATCAGCCATCGACAATTTGTTTGCACGTTTAGTGCAGGAGTGTCACCTCCAGCTATATGTTTCAGCAGAGGAAGATAGCCGGTTGGTTCTTTTGGTTTAAGGCTCTTTACATACTTTTTTCACTATTTGTTCCACATACAAATCACACCTGGTGTGAATGGCTGCATTGTTCCCTTAATGGTTGGAAAGAGGTCACAGGTTCGTCTGCCACAACTGCTGTGTGTGCTGTCCAAGTACCCTTGAGCAACTCTGGACTAGTTCAGAGAGTTCCTGCACAGATCCACTTAAAAAATGCCAGACTCTCTCCAAACCAAAAGGTCTTTATTTGATTTGAGGATGTTGTTCAGTTTGGTTTACCCAAAGTTGTTTCCTCCATGTTAACTCTGCCTTAACACGGTCCAGATAAATAATACAGCTTTTGATTTTGTGTGTGAATAGAGTTGATGGTAAGTTACAGAGTAATATGAAACAGACACTTATTTATCTTATTAAAAAGGACATCTTATTTTATCCTAAGTACACAATACAACTCTGGACAAACTCACTTCAGAGTAGAAGAACATTTATCAGAGAAATCTGATTTATTATTTATTTGGCCAAGTAACACTAATGTTCAGTATAAAAAGCCTGGAAGAGGAAGTAGGTGACATTAAGAATCTGAGGGGTTTGTTTCATAGCCAATGCTAATTTTTGTTCGCTACCTTGTGTTCCAAAGTTTTAATTAGCCAGGAATCCTAAGATTTTTTTTTATCATAATGCTATGCATCATTAAACAATAACTGCATTTACCTACACATTGCTAACATTAGCCAACATTAGCTACTGGTCATATAAGTAAAGTACAACCAAGTAAGAGAGTAGCAGCAAAACCTCAAGAGTTTACTGAACTAAGTAAGGGTGCCTTTTGTTGCTTGTGAACTCAACTTTTCATTTTTAGGAAGAATAACTTATTATATTGATATATATGCAGTATGTTGACCAGGTAACAGTAATACTTACAGTAAGACAGGAAGTACAACAGTTAGCTAATATAAGGAATCCTAGTAGTTTGCTTCTCAGCTGATGCTAACGTATTAGCTACTTACCTGACCATCCTGAGTTTTAACTAGCTTGTCTAGCTAATAGCTACAAGCTAGTTAACTACAGGATATTATGCTAATCCCCCCCCCCCAGAATCGCTAATTCCATGGCCATGTAGTAAAAAATTGTCAAAAAGTGTCATTCATTTTTATATTTTAAGTTAAGTTTAAATTTGCCCGGTAGCTTTTCCTTTCAAGTGGCTCCACTCTTTGAGGTCAAAGTGGTGTCATCTGTGCTGCATTAACTGACTCCATATATATTTTAAAGCAGCAAATGAAACAAAAGCAGTTTTAAATTGATAACAGATAAAACATGACACTTTCTGTATAGCCTTTTCTGACAAAACACACCTCCTTTTAATGAATCCATTATGCTGTTGTCGACTAGTGAAGTCAGGAGCATAATTTAGTTCAAATCAGTCAAAAGCAATGTGAAGAAAACGAGCACAAAGAAGAAGAGGAAGCTGAAATTCGCACTTGCTCTCACACGGCCTGTGTTCAGATTAGGTGGTGCAGTGTGATTTTTCCAGAATTTCTCTCCCTCCTTCAGTTTCTTCGAGCTGGGAGGGTAGTAAAGAAAAAAAACGACCTCGGGGTATCAAATGCCACTTATTCAAACAGCCAGTCAGACATAGCGGCAGCTCTCGCCGACTTCTTTGACCTCGCAGCTCAGAGTAAAAACAAACGGCAATAACCCTGCAGCTGGTAGTAATTGAGTCGTGATCATCTTAATTAATTGAACAATTTCCCAGGAATTTATGGAGGGGGTAAACCCCACCGCCACTAAATCCCTCAACCTGTGTTCAGGGGGGTTTAACAAATGACCCGGAGATTCCAGATCTGATTAGGCATATTAGGGGGTGAACCTCTTGGTATGTCTACGATAATGGGAACCTTGTTGAAGATGAGAATTTCAAGCCAAAACAGTAGCGATTAATAGTAATAATCTATGACATTTCCATAAAATATGCATAGCAGTAGGGACTCAACTAGGGCTGCAACTAATGAAAATTGTCAATTGGTTATTTTTGATTAATCAATTTATTTTTAGTCTATGAAAATATTTGGCCAACAGTTTTTTTTTCTTAATAAAGACTTAAATTAATCCTAATTTTCCGTTGATTGATTACCCTTAATTTTTCAGCACTAAATTTAAGCTTAAGACAGCTTTTAACATTTTCTGTTCTGTGACGAAGAAGAGCCGAGTAGTTATCGTGAGCAGGATTAGCCGCAATAGCTGATAGCAAAGCGGTTGAAAATCAGAATGCCAAATGCTTTTCCGAACTGTAAAAAAACGTCTAATTTGATGTTTTTTTGTATCGCAGGTAACACAGAAATATAGCGATACATCAAAAATTTTACATCTCCCCTGTCATTTTATGTACAGGTCCTTCAGTTCACACGTAAATACAATCCCTGCTTCTCTGCACTGCACGACTGGGAGCCGACGCGTTAAGTTGATCAGCCATTTGAGTGAGATATGTGCAGAGAGTTTAATATGGCGTCTCAACAGCAAACGCAGCCCTGGTTTTCATTACAGGCGCCACTGCAGAGAGAGGGAGTCATCGGATGGCTTCTTAAAACTCCATTCTTTTTCCAATAGGAAATACCACAAATGCACCACACACACACACACACGCACACACTCTCACTCTATGAGCAACCGGTTTTAGAAGTGACTTTCCATTTAAAGAGCTTCCCCCCATTAAAAGAATTAGTTACTGCTCGGCGGACGAAGCTTTGCTGAAAACACAAATCATCAACAACACAAAAAAAAAAAAACTTTTTACGTAACAACATAACTTGTCTGTGTGTAAATGTGGTCAGTTTGACGGTGGTGGAGGCCAGAAATACTGCGGAGTTTCATCAAGAGTGCTGGCAGGTATGTGCCTGTGTGAAACCCGTATCATGTTGGTGTAACAACAAGCCTGTAATAAAAACGGCTTTACCCACACGTACAACGCTCACATTTTATGAATTCAAGTTCGTGGGAGGTTTGTAAAGCAGATTTACAAACCCGCATTTCTTTTTTAAGTAAACGAAAAAACTAACTTTATGTGCATAGTAAACATTTTTTGTTTCCAATCACAGCAGCACAAAAGCAGTGATTTAGTTTCTCTCATCTCAGTGCCTCAGTTTAATATGAGTATATCATTTATCAATACTCCAGATGCCCTGGGCTGTTATTGACACATGGCTGGCCTTCCATCGACTTCCACTAACGGCAGCAAAGCCCTGCGACCACAGTTATAATGGCTCTATAATCACGTTATCTGATAGCAAAGTGGATGAACAAATTTGAAGTGAGTGTAATTAAAGTGTACAATGCTCGGTTTGTTTGTGTGTGTGGAGAAGACGGAGGAGTGCTCATTGAGCGGCAAATCAGGGGAAAAGGAAAACAGTAGGGTTCGCTGTGTGTTGGCCTACGTTTTTACAGCACTCTGGTCATGCAGAGTTTATGGTTGACTTAGTGTTTAAAAGTGCACAACAGAAGATATTTGTTATTGCAAAATAAGTGTAATATATCTAAGAGGAGGGCTGGTAGGATTATGGAATAAACTTCAGGGTCTGTCTCCTCGTCTTCAGACAGGAAGTGTGCACCAGCCCCTCTATGTGGCTCTGCTTTCCCCCCTGAGAGAAACTAGAAAGACTGGTTCTTTCTCACCAGGCGGCCTTCCTTCTCTCAGCGACCAGTCAGGGGAACATGAAAACTGAGACACAGGTGGTGTGCAGCGCTTTTGTTTGGGACCTGGGGGCTGTGGTGCGTGGAAAGCCCTCTGCAAATCTCCAAACAAAAGAGCTGCCTGTGCTGTTTTTATTCTAGACAATGATCAGTATTTTAATATAGCCCTGTAGTTACTGCACACTAAAACCTTTCTGTAGATATTGGTGTATATTTGTGATGTTTTAGGCTGTCAAGTTCATTTTATTTATGTAGCCTAATATCACAAATTACAGATTTGCCTCAAGGGGCTTTACAATCTGTACAACACACAACCTCCTCTCCATCATGGAGTCCTGGAAAGAGGACAGTGATTATTGGGATTTAAAGGCCTCAACAAAGTCAGACTTCACATTGGCCTTGGGGTGTCCTTGTGCACAGGCATGCTAGCTGGTCTGTGTCCATAACTCAAACTCCATGTAACAATATAACAATTGAATCCAGCAATGATTTGATTTAAATTCTTTCAGTAGTTTCTATGCATCATAAAATGTCTTTATTTGTGTAGTTTATCTTCTGCCCCCACCCGCCCCCCTAACCTACTGTCTCTTCCTGCCACCGCACCATGGTTGACTCCAGCACTAAGCTTAGAAACATGCTCTAGCGGGTTTTATTCCAGCACTTCCACAAAGTTCCACCAAATTCTCCGGGCTGCCATCCATCTCGGATCTTTGCTGACTGATCTTCCCTTCTGCATGTTTGAATCAGTAGATTTCCAAAAGGTGTTCCAGACGGAGAACCCCGGTTTCTATGGAAATATTCTTTGTTTTTCTACTGTTTACCCCTGGAAGCTAATCTAAAATGTATAAATATTTTGTCTTGTCTCATGGCATTCATGGCTAGAGTTGCAACTATTATTTAATTTCATTATAAATGAATCTGCCCACTATTTTCTGTCAAATTGCTTGTTTCAATTTTCTAAAACCCAAGTTGATGTCTTCAAATAAATTATTTCGTACAATCAACAGACAAAAACTTGAGTCTAAAACAAAAAATGATAAATTCAACGGCACGTAAGAGTAAAGCAAATACTTGCTTGAAAAATGATGAATATCAAAGTGGCTGACGATTAATTTTCTGTCGACCAACTAATCGATCACTCGACCACACGTGTCTCTTCCCGTGAGGCAGTCTGTTCTGTGGGTCAGTTGGTGGACAGATTCCAACAATTAAATATTAACGACACCACATCCCACATTAAACCTACATTATGAAACTGTCCTCGGTTTGCTTTTCGAGGGCTGCTGGAAAGTTTAGGCAGAAAAACCAACAGCTCTCTGGTCAGTAAGGTGTAGCTGGAGAGGGGCCTGTAACCATCGCAATGAATACTGAAAATGAGGCCTGTAGTCTGGTGCATTGGAGGGAATTCCTCCCCCCCACTCTCTCTCTGTTGCAGAGTCTCATACACAAAGAGGGCACTGTACACTCTCTGTTTATAACTAAGCAGTCCATGCACTGCAATTTAGAAGGCGTGCAGCTCAGGAAATTGCTGGCCTCTGCCGAGGCATGCTTTCACTGAGGGAATGGTATTCATCACCCAAGTAATTGGCAGGCTACTTTTTTAAATACCTTGTTGGTAATTACCTTATAAACAAAATAACACATCAGTAAACTGAAAGGTTGTTGGGTCCTGGTGTGAAGAGCCACAATATTGATCCGACTGAAATATACATGCAACACCAGCAAAAAGTGTTTCACGTTGGGTGGTAAGTTTTAGATTTACAAGCTCGTGAGAGTTCGTCATTTTTTAATACCACCGGCTAATTGAGGGACTTGACAGTTTGTATATCTGGAAACATGAGAACGGTGTGCTCCACTAGTCAAATACACAGTATTTTTGTCATTTATTGGAGCGTTGGTGTCTGTATTTTCAGAGCAAACAACAGGATCACCAGGATCTCTGTGGAGCAGCTCAGGGCCTTCCTCACTCTGGAAACGCTCGACCTCAGCAACAACAACATTGTGGATGTAAAGGCCAGCTCCTTCCCCGCTCTGCCTCTCAAGAACCTGTGAGTGTCACCAGCTCTGTTAGTGCCAGTTGATGTGGTGTTTTCACAGACTAAATGCTGTGAAAAGCATTATTTCTGGAGAGTTTAAGATGTTGCTGTAATAGCATTTGTACATTTAAAGCAAACCATCTTTCGTCCTCAGGTTCCTCAACAACAATCGCATCTCGTCACTGGAGACGGGCTGCTTCACTAACCTGTCCAGCAGTTTGCTGGTTCTTCGGCTCAACCGCAACCGCCTCTCCACCATTCCAGCCAAGATCTTCCAGCTGCCCAACCTCCAGCATCTGTAAGCTTTATTTTAGTTTTTATTGCTTTATGTGAAAAATATTACCATCAGGGCATCGAATCGCGATGACCAATGATGCATCTTTTAACATATATAAGACTTTCCAGACATTCTAAATAAAATGACTCTTTCCAAGAACTTTTCTGGCTTGCACACTAGATTGGTGGCACTTGTATAGTTGAGGACATCCAATATCAGAAAATTGCAAGGTTAATGTCATCTATACTGAACAACTTACAGTTTTTGCTGAATGTTCTCGCCCACCTCTGATTGGCTGATAGCTGACCACCATATCTGTATGCCAGTATATCATTATGAAGATCTAATTTGCTGATATATCGGCCAGTTAATGTCCCCCACCAACACTGTGGTGACCAATGTGATTTTGAGAGTTCCAACATGGTCTAAATGCTGCTGCTGAGGCTTTTTAGGGAACCGTTTCATTTTACAGTACGTTACAATTATTGGTAGCACCACTGTGAAACCACTCAAAGTCAAGTCCTTGCTTTTGTTCAGACGCTTACTTGTTCTGTGTGTGTTTCAGGGAGCTGAGCAGGAACCGGATTCGCAAGGTGGAGGGCCTGACGTTCCATGGTCTGCACGCTCTTCGCTCCTTGAAGATGCAGAGAAATGGCCTCAGCCGCCTGATGGATGGAGCTTTCTGGGGCCTCAACAACATGGAAGTCCTGTAAGAGAATATACAAGAAACATGCATCAAGTTCTGTTGTTCCAACATGACTTAAATGTAGTATAAAGTCTCACTGTGTGTGGACCTGCAGGCAGCTGGACTACAACAACCTGACAGAGGTGAGTAAGGGCTGGCTGTATGGCCTCCTGACTCTGCAGCAGCTCCACCTCGGCCACAACGCCATCAGCAGGATCCGAGCTGACGCCTGGGAGTTTTGCCAGAAACTCAGCGAGCTGTAAGTCCACCCCCCCTCCTCTCCCTCTCGTTATTCCCTCCTCGCTTTCCATTCACACTCTGAACTCCCAACACTTCTCTGTGTCGCCCTCTCGTTCTGTCTGGCACTGCCGCCTGCCCTTCCTCACACTCCAGTTCCTCCCGTCGCCAAGCCCCATGAACACACACACACACACACACACAGAGAGACAGACAAAGCACCGTCTCTTATGCTCTGCCAGTCCGTGCCAACATTAAAGCGCTGCCAACATATTACACACCCCTTTGCCTCCCCTCTGTTCTGCTGTGACTTGAGCCAAAAAATCGGCCTCCGGAAGTCCCACTTATTTTTCCGATTGGCAATTCCATTATTTGTTGCAGTTTCTTTCTTTGTAAAATACTGCATTACAAACTTCAGTGATTTCCCACCAATCAACACACATTCCTGGAGGAAGATTGAATTTCCTTTGTTGTGGTTGTTGTTTACAGCAGCGATCAGTTCCGTGTTTGCAGTGTCTGGAGTGTTTGTTTCACAGATAGGTTGTTGCTCTTTCCCCCCCCAGTTTCTCTCGCTCTTATCACTTGAACCTGAGAGTAAACAAGCCGCCTGTCAGCTGGGAACGTGCCCAGTTTTCTGATTTTGCTCATCTGAGTTTACTTACTTACTACAGTAAAAAAAAAAAAAACTGATTGTAGATAACTTAAGTCTTTAAAGTCTTGAAATGTTCTCTATTTCCAGACCCACGTGAATATGAAAATATGTCAAAAGTTTTATTTTGTACATAGTTGTAGATTTCTGGTCCTCATTTGTGTTGAATCTGACATTTGTTGCTGCAGTCTTCATTTGTAGGGTTTGATAATAGAGGAAAACTAACAGACAGCTAAATGTGTAAATAAGACAGGACATCAGAACCCTCAAATTAAAGAAAGGAAACAAGGAATTTTGAATGTACAGTTCCATAATGGCAAACCATGTGTTGTGTAAGTGGAATGGCCCTTTAAAGAGGTTCAAGATAAAGTGATGTCTCATGATATTGTTTTTGTTGTCCGTCCTACAGCAACCTCCCCTCCAACCATCTGTCCAGACTGGAGGAATCCAGCTTCGTAGGCCTCAGCCTGCTGGACGAGCTCCACATCGGAAACAACCGTGTGAGCTTCATTGCTGACGGAGCTTTTCGTGGCCTCTCCAACCTGCAGATGCTGTGAGTTCAATTCAAAAATTGCGTACAAAACACCACCCAAAAGTGTCCTCTTCCTGTGTGAATCTGCTCTGAGTTGTCTAATCAATACGAAATCAATATGTGTCATAATGTAGCAGCTATAGCATCTATCAGACACGCCTTAAAAATCTATTTTGGGAGAATTGATCAAAAAGAAAACAAGGTAGAGATGATTAAGCCATATCTCATAGTCTCATATCTACATTTGATCTTATAAGTAAGACTGATTTGTATTTTTGCCAAAATAACTTTATTTAACTGTAACGAAGACATTGAATGAAGAAAGCTGGACGAAACACAAAACAAAATTGAGTTCACAGAAAATGTGTGATTGTGATTGTCGTCACCAGGCAACCAGCAGAGACTCAAGGAAGCAATTTGCTGTAAAACTACAATATGTTGTTTTCACTCTTCAGTTTTTGTATGGGTTAAACAAATGAGTTATAACATGTTGTTAGTGAGCTGAGGTGCTGGTAGGCGGATTTTTGTAAATGTTTTTTAGACCTAGCTGTTTACCCCAGCGTCCAGTTATTGTGCTAAACTAAGCTAATCTGTGCCCAGCTCTCGCTCCATACTTGATATACGTACATGAGAGTGGTATCGATCTTGTCATTTCTAACTTCTAACTTTTGGCAAAAAAGAATGGGGGGAAAAGCCCTATTAGTACTTCTGATTGTGAGTTTCAGCTAACAATAACATTAAATGTACATACAAGTTGCTTAAAAACAGGAAGTACCTCATATGCTGCTCCACTGCCCCTCCCACCCTCTTTAAACTCACCTCCACCATCAATCCTCTGCCTGAGTGGAAATATCCTGCCTGATTTGTTCTGGGGATGTGAAATAGATTACTGTGTTGAGGTCTCTCCACACATTAAAAAAAAAACCTCCGAGAGGCACAACCCCAACCTCAACAACCCCCCCCCCCCTTCCTCTACCAGATCCTCGCCCCCCACCCCACCCCCCTTTCCCACAGAGCGGCTCGGTAACATTTCCCCTGGTTGGGATTTTTTAACTGGAACCAAATGTGAGCTGTGCTGCTGAGGTCACCATAGGGCAGGTGTGCAGCTAGGTGGACATGGATTGCTTCAGGGCTTCAAATCCACCACCCCCTCTCATACACACATGCACACACCCTTCCTCAATCTCAGTCAGCCATAACCAGGCATGCCAATGACGAAAATAACAGTTTGAAAGCATTAGAGCAGCTGAGGGATAAAAGGAGGCAATTTGTCTGGGAAAATTCTTGGCTTTTAGAGATGTTCGTACTCTAATGCTGTGTATTTAGTTGTTAGGTGTATTTTTCTTTCGGTGGAACTTCTCTGACGTATCAAAACATATCTGTTTACACTTTACTTTAAACGGATAATATATTAGCAAGCTAATGTTAGCTATGTCAGTTGGTTCAGTTAGCTACATAACAGCTACATCTGGCAGTTACTGGGTGTAGCCATTTATCTTGCAAATCTGCGTATAATGTAGTTTTACTACATAATAGGTAAATCCCCACTTAGTAAACACTATACACTATATATATTTATTATAACAAGGCTAACTTTGAAGAAATTAACACCTGTGCAGCTAGCTCTTGAACGCAGCGCAGCTAACAGACAAGTTGGGTTCTGACTGAAGAGCAGAAAAATAGCTATCACTGTTGGGGTCAGTCGCTTGGAGTTTACCAAAAGAAAATGAAACCCTTTTTCACAAAATAGCCTATTGAATGTGTTAAATATCACAGATTCATGATGTATTTAATGGGGGATCTGTGGCAACACGTCCTTTTGAGGGTAACCCGCATACATATTTGAATTGCATGCTGAGTATATTTATCCCCTCAAATGAAACGCATGTTATATTGCATCTCTCCCTTGTAAAACAAATTTTCTATATAACAGAAAAGCCATTGCAGACTGTTAAGTGCCACAAAGGCCAGGAAGGAACTTCCTCTAAGGCATGGAGCCGCTTTGAATATAACTTTAAAGTCTCAGACATTTTCCCCCCTCACACGAAAAGTAAAACCACATTAAGTTTTATTGACATCGCAAGTGCAGTTGTTTTCTGGGTGTGGATTTTTTACAATGTGGTCTGTCTTTGTTTCTTCGGAAAGGGATCTCCAAAAAAATGAAATCTCCTGGACCATTGAAGACATGAATGGGCCTTTCTCTGCTTTGGACAAGTTGAAAAAACTGTGAGTTCATGACCAAAGTAACGTGACGTTTCACCCTGGACTGTGTGACTTTACTGAACATAAAGGGGAAAAAAAGTGAGGTTTGAAATTGATCAAACTTTTGCCGTTTTCCCAGATTTTTGCAGGGGAACCGGATCCGCTCGTTGACCACGAAGTCTTTCTCCGGCCTGGACGCGCTGCAGCACCTGTGAGTCGCCTCGTGTTTCCCTGATTGTTTCCAAAAGTCCGAGCTGTAAACTAACCAGGGTGAATCACACTGAGACACAGAGGGTGTTTGTTAGAGCTGTACACCCAAACTGTCTTATCCCATTCCTCCGCTTTGATGTGGAACCAAGAAAAAACTCTGCCATGAGTATCTTTACATGTGTGCCAGACTATATCGATCACAGAGGCAAGTGGAGGGAACTCTGTGTGTCTGAATGTGTGTGTATGAGTGTACAACAGCTGCATTTGATTCTAATTAGAGTTTTTTCCCAGCCGTTGCCAGAGCTCAAAGCAGCCCAGAGTCGGGCCTCTCTTGATTAACACAGCAAACTGCTGCCCAGAGTTTTATTGTTCTGGAGCCCAGACCTTTTTCTTCTCTCGATTGAAGTTTTTGCAGCCTTCACTCTATACGGCTAATGTTGGCAGAAAAAGCTGCCATCTTTCTGTGAGGATCTTACCAGTCCTAATTTCTTTTCTCTTTCCTCCACAGAGATTTGAGTAATAATGCTATCATGTCCGTCCAAGCGAATGCCTTCTCTGAGATGAAGAACCTGCAGGAGCTGTGAGTTTGAACACGTTTAAGGACAGCTTTAGTTAGAGTTTCATTGTTGATGTGGGACAGAACACCAGGTGAAACTCATTATGGCCACTGCTGGGAAAGTCGGCACCAAACAGTGCTTACCTCAATGTTAATAACGGGTTCACAGTTTCCTTTGTCTCCTTCCATTAAAGGATGGTTTCCAGTAAAAAGCTACGCAAGGGAATTTATTTTTATTTTTATTTTTATTGTGACTTATTGGATTGTATCTTAGACACATTTTCCACACAGTTTAAAAAGTAGTCTCTTAAGTATTCCCATCAGTAAGCAAACCTTCAAATTACACTGTCATGTGTATTGTATTATGCTTCAAACATTGTTCACATGGGAATAATGTTTCACGAACTACGCTAGACCAAAATCACAGAAAACCAACCATTCAAAGTGATATTACTGCATCGTGACTGAACCTTCTCTGGTATCTTCTCCTCTGGCAGGCGTCTGAACACCTCCAGTCTGCTGTGCGACTGCCAGCTGAAGTGGCTTCCCGTCTGGGTGGCAGAACAAACCTTCCTGCCCTGCATCAACGCCAGCTGCGCCCACCCGCAGATGCTGAAGGGCAGGAGCGTGTTCGCCGTCGGCCGCGAAGACTTTGTGTGTGGTGAGTGATGCACTCACTTGGTGTAACACCTTTACACACACATACCGCCTTAATGCCTTAAAAACAGCCATTTATCCATGGCAGGTTTTCCATTTATGAACTGACCCACATTGTTCAGAGTTTTCCTCCCCGACTGCTGGACAAGCTAATGAGTCTCATGAAGGGACCGTTGTGGAAATTTACTAAGTTAAGTTTTCAGCCTTCCTAGTTACAGTCAGAGAACTACTGAGGAACTATTTCTGTTTAGTTTTTTCCCCTTTCAAAGCCTCATCTGACAACAAAATGCCCCAAAATTTACCAAACATCGCTAAAAAGCCACTTCCAGACCCAAACACAGACATTTGTATACAGCAATTTTGAATTCTCCTTGTGTTTTTTCCCCACAGCTGACTTCCCAAATCCTCAAATCACTGTGCAGCCGGAGACCCAGTTAGCCATCAAGGGCACCAATGTGTCGTTCATCTGCTCGGCAGCCAGCTCCAGCGACTCGCCCATGACCTTCGCCTGGAAGAAAGACAACGAGGTCCTGAACGAGGAGGAGATCCACAACCAGGCCCACTTGCGCGTGCAGGGAGGCGCAGGAGGCGAGACAGAGGTGACGGAGTATACAACCACCCTGCAGCTACGTAATGTGGAGTTTTCCAGCGAGGGAAAGTACCAGTGCGTCATCTCCAACCACTTTGGGTCGTCCTACTCCACCAAGGCCAGACTCACTGTCAACAGTAAGTTTGGGACGGGAGAAACCAACTCTTTGGCATGTGTCTCTATCCACATCATCAATATAATGCTTTAAATGATCCAAATTTAAGATCTTTTTCCTCATTTCCAGTGCTCCCTTCCTTCACTAAGATGCCCATGGACCTTAGTATTCGTGCTGGAGCAACAGCGCGGCTGGAATGTGCCGCCGTGGGTCATCCTTCCCCTCAGATCGCCTGGCAGAAAGACGGAGGCACAGACTTCCCTGCCGCCCGCGAACGCCGAATGCACGTCATGCCGGAGGACGATGTGTTTTTCATAGTGGACGTCAAGACTGAGGACATTGGCGTTTATAGCTGCATGGCTCAGAACACAGCTGGAGCCATTTCTGCAAATGCTACGCTAACTGTTCTAGGTGAGAAACAGCCCTGTCGGAGCAGAAAGTCACAAGGATCTCTCGATGTTTAGAGCTTCCATTTTAGGTTCAAATGATCGTATGAGGGATAGATAAACATACATGGATGAATCACTCTAATATTGTTGGTTCCTTGTCACACTAACCTATTCTACTGCTGCGGTCCCTCTGACAGAAACGCCGTCGTTCTTGCGGCCCCTCATGGATCGCACTGTGGCCAAAGGTGAAACTGCCGTCCTGCAGTGCATAGCCGGCGGCAGCCCTCCCCCCAGGCTAAACTGGACCAAAGACGACAGCCCGCTGGTAGTGACTGAGCGCCACTTCTTTGCAGCTGCCAACCAGCTCCTCATCATCGTTGACGCTGCAGAGGCGGACGTGGGCAAGTACACTTGCGAGATGTCCAACGCGCTGGGCACCGAGAGGGGCAACGTTCGGCTGGCAGTCATTCCAAATCCCAACTGTGACTCCGGAGTGCAGGGCGCCGTGGGAGTCGGCAATGCGGGCGGGGCAGATTCGGACGATGACGGGTGGACCACAGTGGGGATCGTCATCATAGCCGTGGTGTGCTGCGTGGTGGGCACATCACTGGTTTGGGTGGTCATCATCTACCACACCCGGCGACGCAACGAGGACTGCAGCGTCACCAACACAGGTTGGTTCCCGATGGCTTTACCTTTTATTTGGTCGAGGTCAACAAAGAATTCCCTGAACCATACAAGTCGCTGATCTTCTAATTACTTGGATTTCTTCTTCTGTCCACATTTAATGGCAATCTGTTAATTATAAGCAGTGTAGTAACCTGATATAACTTGATGTCCTTGTGCTCCAGATGAGACCAACCTGCCTGCAGACATCCCCAGCTACCTGTCCTCTCAGGGCACGCTCGCTGACCGACAGGACAGCTACATCCCATCAGAGAGCGGCAGCAGCCATCAGTACATGGCTTCGTCCATTACTGGCTTCTACATGCAGCCTAAAGACATGAACGGTAAAACACCAGCCCTTTCTTTGTTGTCCTAAAATTGAATCCATCTACAGCATCACCTTTTTCTTACACAATGCTGTCCCTTTATCCACACAGGTCTTTGTCAGGTGGATACAGGAAGTGAAGCGGACATGGAGGCAGCCATTGATCCTCTGCTCTGCCATTATCAAGGACCAGTCAGCTCACTGCTTCGCCGAGACAACATGTACTCCACTGACCCATCGGACGTCTTCACAGGTCTGTACAAAGTTTCCTTCAAATGGAAAATGTTCTCTTGATCATTGTCTTACATCAGAACATTGTCCAGGTATTTGTGAAGTACATTCATTATCTCTTCGCTTTCTAAAGGAACTAATCATTTTCATTTTTTCCCTTCAGGCTGTTCCATCGACCAAAGGCCCGTCTGCATTGACTCCTACAGCGGCAGCCTGACCAATCCCTCTAAAAGGAGGGACTACTTCCTGTCCGAGCATTTTGACCTCTGCTCCTCCACTGTCCTGATGCAGCTCCCCAACGCCAGTCTCCACCACGGCCCCTCCCACCAGCAGAGTGACCGCAGAACATCCGTAGAGGAGGGAGACGACTACGGGAGACCTCACGAGTGTCTCTCCCCCTGCAATTCCTTCATGGGTAGGTCTCAAGTTAAACAGCTGCTCGTTTTTTTGCTGTACGTCGGTCTGACTTCTTCTCGCGTCTTTCTATTTCAGGAACATTTGGGAAAGCTCCTTGGAGGCCTCATAAGGACCTGTACACAGGCGTCTGCCCCCCGTCAGTGACGCATAATGGAATAACCCTGCACGAGAATCCTTACACTGCTGTGGATGCCGATTCAGACCAGGAGAACAGCCTCACCAAGGACTCTGTGTCGGAGCAGAGCAGCAGTGTTTATGAACAGCCGTTTGACAGCAGCAGGACTGATATCTTCCCACAGTGCAGAACAAGCACTTAGCTGCGAGCGTCTTGTTTTTCATGAAGAGGACGACCAAAAACGTAACATTTCTACCTCACTGAATGGACACTTTTTCAAAAAAGGACTCCTCAAATGTGCAACGAGTGAATGTAAAGGACAATTTGATGTTCCTAGAGAAAACAAGGAGCATATGAACAGTGGTTCTTTAAGGACACAGCTTCAGTTAAATAATATAGATGATTATATACATTTTTTATATAAAGTTTATTATATTTTGTAAATTGTATATAAACAGATGCCATTATTTTTGCTTACCTTTTGTGTATAAGTATTTTGCAGCCCTGCCTTTTCAGTTATTCCAGCTTTGAATTATGTGTTTTGCACATATGTAAACAATAAAAAACACCTTAATGTGTGCTGCTACATTCACTTAAGTGCTACGAGTCTTCGGTGATGTTAGTGTCTTTATCACGCAGGCGGTGTATTGTAGATTTACAGGACGTGGTGCTGGTGGCGGAGGTTGACCTGGCCTTTTAGAGCAGAACCACAGACCGCCATGGATGTTTCAGGTCTGTCATCAGTCAGCCCCCCCACCAAGACAGAGGCAGAGAGGATGTTTCACTGTTTGGCATCGCAATCTGGTTCCATGTAGGGCTGGGCAATGATTACATATAATAGTTTATCGACTTTCAGTGTAATTATAGTAATGATATGATCTTTTCAAATATTTTGACACATTTACTGTTGGCCAAATGAATGATGAAAGCGAGCTGAACACTTTGATCTCAGGTTATTTAGCATATATTTACTATATTGTGATTCAAATAAATACCCCAAAATATCCATAATAATATCCTGACAATGGTATCACCTTTATGGCCCAGTTAATAACGGAACCACTGTTACTAATACTGGTACTACTCATCTTTTAGCTGTTAGCTTTACTACTACTCATTGAGTTATTTTTATTAAGGAAGGCAAGTCATTTTGCACAAAAACAATTAATACACGAGGTATCAATACTGCTCATACACAATACCACTGCATCAACTAGTTCTACCAGTACTAACATTACTAATACTATAACTATTTATCTACAGTTGCCACTGTTATAACGATTCATAACTTCAGTAGTTAACTACAAGTTGGACTCTTCTGCTACCAGAAGTATTAATAGGAGATTATAGGGGATTGGTAGTAGAAGAAAGACTAGTAATAATAGAAGTATTGATAGCAGTAGTAGCCGTAATACTGGGTGAGGTGGCAATAGTATTATATTTCCCCCCCGGGGATAATAAAGACTAACAAACTAATTAGTATAGGTTACTATACTGTTAGTAGGGTAACAGTTAATTTTCTTCCAAAAAGGCACATTTTTGATTTATCAAACTCAGACATCTGAAGCTCACAATAGCTTCAGTAAATCATAATGAATTTTTGCTCCGAACAAATCCTGTAGATTTTGTTCCCTTTGTCTTTCATTGGAGCCTCGTTAGCGCCAGTATCGGGGCCAGTGATAACAGCAGCTAGTAACTCTTGCAGAACGTAAACTATTACTTTCCATCGCAACCAACAACACTAGTACTAATACTTGTCCTACTGCTCTTATCTCAGCTAATACAACTACAGTTACACCTGCAGCCAACTAGGATTTACCCCAATTACCAATATTACTGCTGCAACAATTATCATTAATAATGATGCTCGTAATTAAGTACTAATTAAAATAATTTGATGCAATTTATGTTTAACCCACAAATTGCTGTTAAAACAATATAGCTTATCCCAAACTAGACTCCCTCTGTTTGCTGGATGACTCATCCCCTCTGCCTCCCTCTCACCCTCATCTGCCCGCTCCTTCTCGCCTGGCGGTTTGTTGTTTCAGGCCTCTCCTCTTCAACATGAGGGGGAAAAGTGGGCTTGTGTAGCGGGCTAGCTGTTGAAACTTGCACTTGGAAAGCGTCTTGTGGCGCCCTGTCTGCCACCATGGAGTTATGTTTACAAAATGGCAGATTTCACGATGGTGGTGCCAGCAGTTTGGAGGGGATTTAGTCAGATTCCCCTATTCAAGGGCAGTCAGAAGTACTGGAGTGAAAAGTAGTAAAATGGACTTCTTTTTGTTACAATCATATGCAACCTTAAGGTCTGTGTTTGGATTCCCACTCTCACTCAGTTTGTGTATGGAAATGCTGATGATGAGATTTGCTTTCACAGGAGGTGTTATTTCTCTCCCATCCTCCTGGCTGACTAATGTTTAAGTACACCTGGCTGCTGGCTACGCTGCACTGGTTTCGAGGCCTTTACCCCACTGTACAGGAATGAGGGGGTTTGTTGGAAGTCTTGCCAGTTCTTTGAGGGGGTTGCAATTAGGACAATATGGTGGAGCCACACACATCCAAACACCTGGGAAACAGCTGCTGTTGCTGCTGCTGAGGCAACATTCAATGACCAGTCCACTTCTGACTAATAACCTTATCTGAGTACAGAGTCGTGTCAGGTTAGAGCAGAAACCATTTCTAACAAACACGATCCTCCAGGATGGATAAGTGAGGCCTGGGAGTGATTAATGATAAACTTAGTGGACTCTGATTGCACTTCTTGTTGAAGACAATGTGGTGATATTTATAGGACTGACATGTTGTATTGTTTGGAAGTACATTTTCAAACCTTTGTGTGGGCAAAATGATGTATGATGAGCTGGTGATGCATCTAAGATGTATATAAACAGATGTCAGACCAGAACAGAAAGGGCAACTTTTAGTAGTTCTGATCGCAGTTTCTACTTTAGCAGAGGGGGAATTTAAGTAAAAAGCCATCCTAAAATACTTGAAACGCCTTTTGGTTATGTATTTTGAGAAACAGATCTGTGAGTTTTAACCTGTATTGTAACAGTTTATAATATTCTGAAATAGGATTTACAACTAGGATACAACTCTGGAAAGTTGGCAACAATAATTTTATTTTTCTTTGCGGCAATTGCGATGTATGTATTTTATAAAGTAATCTACCAGGAATGTTTGAATGCATGTATTTGATTGGCCACCTCAGCAAGTCTTCGGGTGAGTTTATTGTTTATTTTGAAAGCAGTAACACTGAAAACAATAAGCTGAAAGACACTAGAACGCTCCACAGAGCTGAGATGAACTGCAGAGTCTGGTGAGAATTCTCTGTTGGTTCATCGATACAAGTGTCACTTTTTCAATTTCACCTAGTCATTGGATATATTATATTATATCCAATGTTATATTATAATATATAATATTAGTGTGCATCAAAGACCAAAGACCAGTGAGACCAATTTCTACACCCAGACAGTAGAAGACATCTAGACATCATGAAGGAAATCTCTGACTACAAAATAGAAGTAGGCCATGCAGGTCGAACAGATAATTATCTTTTATTACAAAATGACTCCCGGTGGGTTTTAAAAAACTCAGATTGGTGATTGTTAACCATATAAGGATCTGATCTGCCTTGCTCAAGGTCACTCAGTGGCAACTGTGGGAAGAAAGTTTCTTCCCCTTTCAGAGTTTGGCAGCTGGTCTGGTGGATTCAAACCCTCTTCTCAACAATACACGATCCTCTCCTTGTAGGCAAGGTTTTACACTACACTAAACTATGCGTGTTACAATTAAGCGGGTGGATGTAATTCACCTCAGAATGGTTTATTTACTCTTTAAGGAAAGTCTCTGAAATTGCTGCAACCAAAAAACAATTTGTGGCCTAACAAGCGACTGAGGCATAGAGACTCTTGCAAAGTGTGCAGCCAGTGACAACCTTCAACTTTCCAGCCGGGGGGGAGGGGAGAAAACACCGGCCAGATTGCAGAATAATTTCCCCTCTTTGATTCTGAGACAGGAAGTTGACGATTCCTCCAGACCACCAGTGACTGGCAGACGGCTAATGGATTCCACTACCCCCTGGCCTCAGATCAGTGTTGGATCTCCATTTTCTGACCTTGGAGTGTTCATGTTAGCAGTCAGACACTGATCCAGGGTCAGCTCCTCAGGCTGTCTCTGCTCTCCACACCCCAGAGACTGAGCCAAGAAAATGAAATAGCATGCCATGGTCTTATCTCATTGCCAGACACTCTGAATTTTGTAGCTAATTTACCTTAATTTTTGCCAGATGTTGTGACATGCAGACAGATGTTTATTATATTAAATAGCTAAAGGCGGCTCGCAGAATGATTTCTCTGTTATGAAGCTCAGGAAATCTTCAGGAGGATTGGTGTGCGACTTTTACAACCACTGAGCTCGTTTTAACATTAGATATGCTTTGTCAGTACTAACATACAGATATAAAAAATGAGGCGACCCCAGCTTTTGGTATGTGAGGTCACACTCACTTTTGGTCCGACTTCCTAACTGTTGACAGGCAAATCCAACAAGATTTGTGTTGTGTTGCTTTCACGGAAGGTCTTCACTCTTCCTGGAAGACAGTTTGGGTTTTTTACGTCTTATGTGACAAATTATTTCGATCTTTTGCAGATAATCTTCAAGCATGGTGAGGAATCTTTTGACCATGTCGAATCACAGGAACAGCATTTGCTTGGTGCAAACACCAGCTAAAGCCAACTTCAGCTTGGAAACACTGAGCTGCAGAAATCCCACGGTCATATAATATGTTCACACGAGTTGCCATCAGTGTGAATCCCAGCACGGACTCCATAAAACCCCATCAGACCCCATCAGACCATCTCTTTTCAATCTTCAATCCAGCCAGGGTTCTTTGTGTGATTAAAAGCATATACAAGGGCTTTGCATCTTGCAGATGTTGCCATAAATCACCGGTTGGCCCTGCCTCTGCAACTGGCTGCCTGACAAATGTTCCACAATAACTGCAGCCCCCACCCCATCCTTCCAGTAAAAGAGAAAAAAAGAAAAGGGGTAAAAGAGAAAAGAAAAAAAACCCTGGAATTTCTACCCGGCTGCTTGTAACTCTTTCAGGACTATTGTAAAGTCTCAGCCATGTCAGCACAGGTGGAAACCTGAGGGGTCGTAAAACCAGAAAGAAAAAAAGCCCGCCCACTCCAGGCTTTCTCTTTCCCAACAATGTCTTAAACTCCCCGCTGTCCCAGCCAGCCCTTCACTGTGACTAATTCCACACAAATCTAAAGAGCTAAATCAGTCACACTGCCTGGGTGTCTGTGGACAGCAGTAACCGACACCCCCATGCCTGTAAAAGACACAACCATAATGGCTGAGACGGAGACCAGGCTGTGAATCACAGTCTCTTAGGCATGGAGAAAAATGCTGTCTCAAGGCACTTTCAAAGCTCAAATATTCACCACCATCGTGCTACTTTAAAAAGTGATACTGAAAGGGGCGAAAGCCAATTAGGCATAGCTTGATTTGGACAGTTGAAGTCCAATTTTTCTTTTTCTGCAAGTTTTATCAGCCTGTAGACGTTGATTTGAGGGATGAATGACGAAGTGTGATGGAACAATGGAAATCCCAAAGTTACAAAAAGGGCCTGGCAGTTTGGCCTTTCACAAGGCTGATAACTTCATTTTTTATGTCTAGAGTTTGAATAGCCCAGCACTTGAAACGAGTTGGACATTTTGTGAAACGCTTATTTGCTTTCTTTCCGAGAGAAAGATGAGAAGATCAAACCACTCTTGTATCTGTCATTAGGTATAAAGCTGCAGCCATGACATGATTAACTGAACTCAGGGGGAAAACAGCTAGCCTGGCTTTGTCCAAAGTAAAAGAAAAGCCCCTCTAAAGCTCACTAATTAACACAAGTCGTGTCTGTTTGTGTGCAAATTAAGCAAACAAGATATAACATGTTAATTTGTGATTTCTTTTAAATTTGCACTGAGCCACACTAGCTGTTTTCAGTCTTTATGCTAAGCTAAGCTAATCGTCTCCTGCCTCATCTTAAACCTGCAACAACAGACTTTTTGGTCCCATGGGGGAAACAGAAACAAGCTGTGAACACAACACTGACATCACTTTTGAAATTGATTTGGCAAATACATAAGCTTATTTCTTTGGAGTCGTGTTTCTGTCCACTAGACAATTGCAGGTTCAATATTCACTCTCTTTGTAGCTCTGTAGTCTCCATCTCCTGCGGGAAAAATGAAGCTCTTTAGTTGCTAAATGTGCCACTTTGTTAACAGGCTAGTCATTTTGTCTGTCTGCTGTTTGGTGCCGGACAGGTAGTGTACAGTGGGTTTATCAGTGCAGGGAACAGCTGAGAACAACACTAATTCGAGCAGTGAGAGTGAAGTGGCTGTAAAACCGGGTGATAATTCTCTGTGGGCTCATCACTATAATCAACACTATTTGATATTACCATATAGTCATTTGACCCATAGTTAGTTAATACTGATACATCTGCATTCTGCAGGGTAGGAGTTAGGTGTGAGGGCTTGTAGTGATGAGAGTAGAGATTTATGACCACAGATGTTGAAAACAAACCGCCAGAGGCCAAGTTGTTTCCCTGCACCTGGGACACTTAGCAATTCTTTGTTTTACATTCACAGCTTTAGTCATATACTTATTTTCAGGAATGCATACTAACGGAGAACTGTTAGCAGTGCAACACATTCTAAATACCAAACCAAGAACTATGTTTTTCCTGAATGCATGTATATACATGTATTTCAGATCTGGGAATATTCCAGATGAAAGAACAAAATGGCAAAGTAGTCCAGAACGGCCTAAAAAGTGTAATAACATTTTTGATGAAGTTGAAATATCTGTTTTGTACAGTACAATAGTGACATTCAGACATTTTCAAAATGTATAAAAAATGCCCATAGTTTCAGTGTCAAACACCAAAGAATTAATCCCAAACAAATTGTTAGGTAATTGTTGTCTGTGTTTAGCACAAGTCAAACACTCGGCCTGGATGAGTCCATGCTGGCGGAGCGCTGACCCCTGGGGATTCTTTTACGAGCCACAGGAGGAGAAAAAATGAGGAAAGGCTACCTTGCAAGTTTAGTTTAAACTCCAGGTGGTTATCGCTCATCCTGTCAACACTATTTGACGCTGCAGCCTCGTTGCATTCCTTCACTGCAAAAAGAGCTGTGACATGGTGGCTGGTGGCTGTTGTCGCTGGTAGCCTGCAATTATCCTTTCAATTTGTTTGAGCCTGTTTGGTCCTCTTGACAGTGTCTGGAAAGCCCTGTCAGAGAGGATATGAATAAAGACAGATAGATGAATTATGAAAACATATTACATGGGAACAGATAGGTAAGCGTTAATTACAGTAACAACTTCAAGGGGCAAAAGATAATCAGAAATGAAGATCCACAAATGTTGATACATTTTTGCTGCGATTGTAATCAAGTATTTGTCAACACCTCATTTCACACATGTTCAAGTGCTTAAATCTACATCTTGCTCCATCAATTTTTCTGAAATGCCAAGCCTCACAGTGCTGTTCACTGATTGGTTGTCATGGTCTCTCTCTCTTCTCTTACTGGCTAAGGAAAACCAATGGCTTTACCAGATAGCTGTTTTAATACAGCCAGATAGCCGAATAACTGGGTCAACCCCTGATGATTTACTCATTTAAAAATCATCATCACAATGTAAAGTCTATGGGCCGAGCGGGAATTCATGGCCAGGGCCAGTGGGGGGGAAACACTACTGTGCATATTCAGTGGGCTGCATACTCCAGAAGTAAACCCAGAACCTATTTTCTGGTATATGCGGCAGGCGAGCAATTCTCATTGGACTGAATAGGTGCCATCTTTGGGTCCGGTATCCAGTTCTTAAAATACATCCATGAGTGTATGTTACCAGTTGATAATCATGAGATAATGATAAATCCAACATTGTGTTAAAAAAAAAAGCACAAGTAGAGAAGACCACCAAAGTGGCTCACTATGTCAGACAGAATTATCTACCTAAACCTTGCTAACATTAGCTACTAGTCATATAGAAGCAAAACCACTGAGTGTATCAAACTAAGAGAGGGTGCGTTTTGTTGCTTTTGCATTGAACTTTTCACTTTTAAGAACAACAATGTGATATTTATCTCTTTAAATATACCTAGTCTTACTTTTTTCCCTCTTCCCCTAAAAGGTAGCTTTTACTGATTACATGCTTCTGGCAGCAGCTGCTGAAAGTTGGATTTAACAGATTGCACAAAACTGTTTTGATCCCTGTGGGGGGAAACTGCAAAAGCAAACGGTGATAGCAAATAAAGAAACTGAGCGTAAATTTCACTCACAACATTTGCAACACTAGCATACTGTATATTAGTTAGACACACATACATGAAAATTATAAAAAGGAAAAATTGTGTTATGTTTAAAAATGTACATTTCACAGCTGCTAGATGTGTACAGGCACCATTTAAAACCAGTCTAAATAAAGCTCAGTCTTCACCTGATTGTCTCCACATGACCTTTTACCTCTTGGAGAGTCAACACTTCAGACACTCCTGGGTCAAACACACTGGCACTGAGTGTGTGCTTGACCCCTGAACATGGGCCAAGAGACACACACAAAATGTGACCCCTTTTAACGTCAAAAATTGAAGTACATTGTCAGGTTTTTTATAATTAAAATGTTATCACTGAAATTGAAAATGTATCCTTAGGATTTTGATACATTTTTTAAATTATTTCTGGAGATCAAACCCCCTGCCCACCACCTACCCACCCTACCAAAGGCAGTTTCAAAATGGGTGAGCTGGATGCTGTCCCTGGGAATGATGGGGAAAGCCTTGTGCTGACAACGAGCAAACAAACACTAAAGGTTTTTAATTTCAGACCAAGCCCGCTGTCGACAGCTCGAACAAATGAAAGCAAAGGAAGGAATGAGAACTGGGAGGTCGGGGTGGGGGTGGAGAAAAGAAAGACTAACATGACGCAGCGAGCCTCTATCTTTAAAAAGAAGAAATATCTTTTCCCTTTGTAGAGACCTAATCTGATAACAGGGTGTGAGTGTTTTCATAAATTAACCTCTCCACTGTTTACTGAGACCCAGAGCCGCCAAATGGTATTTGTGAAACCTGCTGTGCTACATTGAGCTTCACTAAGGGAAGTAACACTTCCAAACAAAAGTTTCATCATGTACTGATTACTGGCCTACATCTCAATTGGATTTTCAATAACTTCTCTGTGAAGGAACGTTTGGACCGCCGCAGTTTATATGTTGGCTGGAATGTCACAGCAATTAACTCACACTTTCTTCATGTGTGCCAGTCATTAATGAGTACAATATGGCCAGTCCCTCCACATGCGATTAATTCAATTTTGGCTTGATGGCATATGCTTTTTCCTCATGTGGATTCAGGATTGAGGGCATTTAAACTTCAACAAAGTATGGAGACCAACATGAAAATGGTCATGTAGAAAAGTCTACCGGCTAATAAACACACAAAATGCCTTTTTAAAGTCACATTTTGCACCTCTGCGAGTTACATTTCCAACACCCAATACCTTCACACACAATGAACCCTGCAAGCGTGTTCTGGCAGGCAGTGTTGTGCAAACAGCGCTGCTTTTTAGAACAACTGAGCTGTCGAATATTTATTGTTTGGTTAAGGTTTCAGTGAGAAATTACAACATCAGTCGACAGCATAGGAGCAGCTCAGCGAAGGGGGGATTTCCCACTTTCCCCTCAGACCCCCGTCTGAGCCTGATCAACTGCACAGATCTATCCACAAAGTTTGCATGGAGTGTTGATGGATAATTTGTCTTTGGCTGATTATCTCTGAAACTCCACAGCCATAAAATTGTTTGGCTGAAAAGGGCTTTTAAAAGCTGTACTGATATTTTGGGTATGAAGCAGCTGATATCTGATATTTTGTTACAGGAGTTTTAAATGTCAGAGTTTTGTTCTTGTCAGAGTGGTTAAGCCTCTGTAACACCATAGAACATAGATCATTGGACACTAAATCTCTTGATTAAAGGCCTCATCTTGTAGGATTATTTTCTCTACTATTGTAAATGCATGATAGAAGATATTCAGCAGTGATATATATTGTTAAATCTGACTTTGAATCATTTCCCAGCCATTTTCAGATTAACAGGAAACACATCAGAAGGTCTTTCTCAAAGGTGACCATTTCAAATGGAGAAATATATACATTTCAACCAAAACACTATGATCCGTTGCTTTGCTTATGGGGGCGAACAAAGTCTTTCACATCAATATCTAACTATATCTAACTTTGGTTAGACAGAAGTCGATGGTACAAATACATCTTGTGTGCACATATCATACCGTTAGCAACCAAGCTTAGAAAACTACTGTGTCTGACAAGCACTTGCATCATGCCAGCCAGCTAGCTTGTTAGCGGTTAGCTCGTCAGCAACAATAGTTAGCAAATGACGCAAAGTAGAAATTAGCTTTGTCTGATCACACCTTATCTACACATTTATCTACAAAACACCATAAAGAATATCATTTGAAGCCTGAAACAAATCGTTCTACACACCCTTTCAGTTGTCGAACTCTGGGAATCATTAGGCCTACACTTTTTTAGTTCACTTGATTGAAAATGGTTTAAACAACTGCAGGAAATAATAAGCAATTCAGACAGAGAGAAACTTCATATCAAAGCAGAATATCATGACTGATATTTAATGGCCTCATATATCAGTCTAACTTTACAAAAAAACTGCTGAGAAATACAAAAATAATCTCTCACAGCCTTAATACGTCATGTGCTTGCAGGCCCACCCAGAAGAGCCGTTTGTCTTTTTTCATAAGCTATTTTATCATGTGCCCTGTTATGCTGAAAAGTCCTCCCACACTGACTCAGCGAGCTCCAGATGGAAAAAGGAGCCATCTTTCACCCAGCGCGAGGACGGGCATCTTTGCACTCTTTTCAAAACAAAGATTTTCAAATGTTTTCCAGACTGGATGGCAGCAACCGCTGTGTGGCGACTCTTTGAGCGTCTTGGATAACGTCTTGGCACCGTCATGGCACCATCAGTTCAGTTTCTGAAACATAAATTAGTGCTGTTAAAAGTGCTGCCTGGCAGGCGGGGGCTCAAACTGGCCTCATTCCCTTGTTGTCTATGGTGCCCCCTCCCTAGGTCAGGATACGAGCTGAGAATAGGCAGATGTTTTGAGGGTATGGCTTCATTTAAAGTTGCTGTCAAAGCCCAATAATATTCCTACGATATTCCTGTCCAGAAGTGTATCTCCAGTGCAATATATGTGATTTATGGGGCTATAAACTCCAATCATAGCAAAGCATTAATGAAAAGAGTCATCCAATATGTGTGTATGATTGCAGAGTATAAAAGAGACACTCAAAGTGAAATTGGGCAAAAGAAGAAATTTATATAAATAAAAGACTGATAGTCAAAGAATAAGTGGGAAAAGGAAAGAGGGACAGAAAGAGAAGGAGGAGAGAAGGCCTGCAGAGGCTACGTCTATCCTGGACTGAATTACTATCATTATTGTAATGACTCTGTAATGTTTTCTTTCCTGGACCAGTAATTGTTACCAAGCTCGCTGTTCAGAGGTGCAGGTGGACAAATTGCTGCAGAGCATTACTTTCCACGATAGCGAGCGGAACGTAATTATTTCCACCATCCAGGCCTTAAACAGGACTTTTCCCTTTCAATCCAACTGTTGCATTTGTGGCTATTTTACTCACCAAACTATGACCCACAAAGCCCCATTTTTAAGCAGAAAAGAGAAAAAATCTGTTCACTTATACTGTCACTTGAAACTGGCTGTACGTACCTTATCACATCGTTGAACTTCCTCTTCTATGGTAAACGTGTGATAATATACAGTGGGTACAGAAAGTATTCAGACCCCTTTAAATTTTTCACTCTTTGTTTTATTGCACCCATTTGCTAAAATCGAAAAAGTTCATTTTATTTCTCATTAATGTCACTCAGCACCCCATCTTGATAGAAAAAAACTGAAATGTAGAAATGTTTGCAAATTTATTCAAAAAGAAAAACTGAAATATCACATGGTCAGAAGTATTCAGACCCTTTGCTGTGACACTCATATTTAACTCACATGCTGTCCATTTCTTCTGATCCTCCTTGAGATGGTTCTACTCCTT